>RSEH01000068.1:0-175498 GCA_006503475.1 Stentor roeselii | reverse complement strand
TATACAAATTACTGAACAAATATATACATGCGAGATTGCTCCAACTTCATATAATGACTCTAATGTATATTGTTATAATAATGATGCTATTTTGTGTGGTGATAGTTCTGAAAAATATCGGAAGCCTTGTGTCTGTGGTTTTAATGGTACAGGAACGTGTATGGCATTTGAGGGTGACTATAATTTACAGACAGCTATTCAGAACTACAATAAAATTAGTGAGGTCTCTTGCAATTTACAACTAGGTTTAACAGCAGAATGTTATGAAGGGTCCTTGAACAATAGTTTGCATTATTATTATTACTATACAAACTTCACTCTGTATAAACAATATTCGTTCTTCAAAACTGGCTATAATCCGAAAGTTTTCAATATTTACTTCTCTGAATATAATAATGCATTAGTTCAGATCAATAAGATTCTAGATATTTTAAATCCAAATGATGATAGTAGCAGCAGTAGCAGTAGTAGCAGCAGTAGTAGCAGCAGTAGTAGCAGTAGCAGTAGTTTTGGATTAGCAAAGACTATAACCTTCATCGGGATAGTCTTTACTAGTATCTGAGAATTTAGTTAGTAAAATTTAGTTTAGCATTGAATTGGATTTATTTATTAACCAACAAAATATATCTCAACATTTGATTGAATTATTTATAGATTTAGTGATTTTATCCTCGAATAATAGAGAGTATTGAATTTAGTAACGAGTTGTTTAATTAAATCAGTAAACATATTTAATACTAATAAGTCTTTTCAATTTTCATATCAATCTAATCATATTTTTCCTATTCTACTATTTTGCTCATCAGATTGTTTTGATAGTAACTCTTTGAAATAAGTGATAATCATATATATGTTAAAATTAAACCTAATTATGCCAAAAACTATAAACATTGAAAACTTCGGCAAAGATTATAGAAATTTAATGATTTGTAAAGGGCTTATTAGAAACAAGAGCTATAACAATGAATCTCATTGATAATTTTATATTAATTCTATATTTTCACTTCTAGTTAATATATATTTTGATACTGAATCTATAGTGATATAGAGCAATAAGAAAAAGTTTTCTGAATATAAAACATGATATACAAATTCATGTCCTAAAAAAAATACTCTTAATAAAATACCTCAAATAATAATCAAAGTCGTATATAAAATCAAAAAATTTTGAATAAACTAGTAAATTTTCAATTGTTATATTAATTGATATTTTATTATGCTTTCTAATGTTTTTCAATAGTTGTGCTTACATAAGATCTTTAATTCTAGTTGATGCGAAAAATTATAAAGTTTTATGTTTACTTGTTTATTTTACCCTTATATATTTTGTAGATAATTTCAGTATAAAACAATTATAAGAAGCATGATGTGTAAATAACAGAATTTCAAGGCTTTTATGTGTGCAATAATTTAAACTTTTAGACTTACTGTGCCGATTTATAATTAGTAATAAAATATTATTGTTTTAATTATAAAGTACTACTATATGTCTTAAGTTTAAACTCTTGACTTCCAAAAGAGAGTTACAGTATCATCAACCTCTCAATAATATAAAATTATAAATAATTCTTAAAAACTGATTTAAATCAAAAATAAGCTTCAATAAATTAAGTGTTTTCCGTTCCCATGAAAATATATTTAATATCAGTTGTCTAAATAAAACTACTATAATGAGTAAAGAAATAACGTTTAAGTATTAGAAAAATATATATGTCCGAAAGCCATTATTCTCTATAAAATTAAAAAACTCTTTTTTAAAACTCACAAAAATCCATCAAATTAATTTAAGCAAGCTCTCACAACAGTATCAAAACAAAATTCAATATTCTCTCCAGTTTTTCCACTAACTTCCATAAACAGAGCTCCAAGACTCGAAGCCAAGTCCATGCCTTGTTCACTAGAAACACTTGATTCCAAATCCAGTTTATTCCCAACAACTAAAACAACAGGATCTTCCTCATTCTGTTCTCTAAAAGTATTGATAAATCTTCTAACTCTTTCAAATGACTCCAAGCAAGTCTTATCATAAACAACAATCGCAGCATGAGAATTCATATAAATTGTGTTCAACTCTCTAAATTTATCTCTTCCGGAAAAGTCCCACTAATTTATTCTTACAATATTGAGTTTTACAGGATTTTTATTGAAAGAAATTATTCTTGAATAGTAAGAAATTCCGATTGTTGAGTTGTATTCATCTTTGAATGAAGAATTTAAGTAAGTTGAGAGGATGCTTGTCTTTCCTGACTGAACATGTCCCAGGATGAGTATTTTCAATTCTTTTTTGGGATTTGGGGATTCTTGGGTAGAATGAATCATTTATATATAAATAATATGATGTTAAAATACTAATAGTCTATTGGTTTCTTTATGTTTTTAATAATTTACTTAAATTAGATAATTTTTTATGTTTAGAATGTTACTGTTGAAAAATTCAGATTGGATAAAACTTTTTAGTTTTAAGAGTCTTTATCATGACTTTGAGAATAAATATACATATAAATTCTCCTAAAAATTAATATTCAACAACTTTTCTATGTCTTTATACTAGTTTCATTTGATTAATAGTATAAATTATTAATAAGATAATAAGGTTTTTATCTAAAAATTAAATTATGATCAGTATTAAATTTATTCAATAGATACTTATTCAGATATAAGATTGAGTGTTTTCCTAGATACTTCATAATATCTAAATTTAATATGAGTATTATCAGAAATGAAAGTCAAATCTACTAAATCTTAAAGACTATTATCAAATTTGTTCATACCTATACTAACAGAAAAGTCTCAAATCGAATAATAAAGACTCTTAATCGTTTTTTTTCAAATAACATCTACTCCAATCATCTACGATCCCAGTCATTCAACATCATGATCCTAAAAATCTTCAATTTCAAAAATTCTTCCCTCTATAAATTCCAAAATTTTCCTATTTCAAATCACCAAATTCATAATACCTAAAAATTCAATTCCTTCTAATCCTACGTCCATCATTAATCTAGTCCAATAAAAAATGATTTCGAATTTGATCTTGATCCTATTCCATCAAGCCCACTCATCATCATCCTGTTCCTCAAAAGTCCCTTACGAGTCCGAAACCTCTTACTATCCCTTCGAACTGATAGACCTTCCCTACAATGACACTTTCCTAGAGCCCTTTATATCTGAGGACATAGTAGTAGCCCACCACGAGCATCACCATCAGACCTACGTCGACAAGTTAAATTTATACCTTGACACTAAACCCGACTACCAGTCATTAAGCTTAGTTGAACTGAACGAAATCGCAGCAGATGACGAGCAACTTCAAAGACATGCAGGAGGAATATACAACCATGACTTATACTGGTTTATTTTAACCAACCCTGAATGTGCAAAAGAAGGTCCTGAAGGTTCTTTAGCGACACAAATCGTTAACCAATGGGGATCAGTTGATAGCTTTTATGAAGAATTCAATGAAAAACTTGGAAAGATCTTCGGGTCTGGATGGGGATGGGCTTGTGTTAACTCGACAGGACTTATTGAAATTAGGACTACTCCGAATCAAGTTAATACGCTTATGAAATTTCAGGGAACTGGGATCTGCTATCCGTTTTTAGGATGTGATGCTTGGGAACATGCTTATTATTTGCAGTACTTTTGGAAGAGGCAGGAGTATTATGATGCGTTCTTTGGAGCTATTGATTGGGATGTCGTGGAAATGTTTTATGAATCTTATGCGAGTAACTTAGAGGCTGTGCCTTTTTAGAAATTAATTAGATTGCAATGGAATTACTGGTAATTGGGAAAGTCTTACTGAAAATATGGAATCTTAGTTTGGTTTTGAATTTACTTTAATTAGTAAATCTGTGTTGAACTAACCAGAAGAATTTTTCAGTATATTTATACTAGTAGAACTTTTATAATTTCCATTCTGAAAACTATATATTGATTTATATATTCTTTCAGTTGAATTTGTATCAAAGTAAATAAATTTTTGTAAAGCATATCTTATTAGATGATGAATATATAATCCATTTCAGGATTTCCCATAGTCAGAGAAATACTTTTGTTATTGCATCTGTATTCTTAGTATATATAATAAGAATTTGTTAAGATGAATACTTATTTGAATATAATTACTCAAGCATAATAAGGTAAATATATGGATAAAGGTATAAATTCATTCAACATTTAAAAATTATATTGTGAAGCTAGGCAATAGATAGAGAACTAAGTCTATTAATAATAATATATATCCAGAATTTCAATTAATTTTAACTTCTTAGAAATTTATTCTACTTGAATACTTTAGTGCTTTACGACCAGAATCGATATTTTTTTCATTTTGGATTATATTTGTATATAATATCGAAGGTAAAATATATAAATGGTTTTATGATTGGTAAAATTTATAAAAATCAGATATATTCCAAGCCCAAAAAATATCTAGTAATAGTGCTCTTCAAATCTTTAACATGGATATCGGCTTTAAATTGTTTTTTTACTAACTATATTTAATTATTCTAGCTATATTAGACAAAAATATATTATACATTTTAAGGGCCTAGTAAACAGCTGATAATGCGTTTACTTAGCTAATATATATTTAAAAATTTTCGTGATCATTTTGAAATAATTTTAGGCTTCATATAAAATCACATAAGTAAGATATGATGAATTTGATAGAATTTTAATATAATTTCATAATAAAAGTTATTCTAATCTTAAAGTTTGAAATATCAACAATTACTTTCATTCACAACGATCAATTCCTCAAATGATTCAAGCAAACCTAAGCAATAATATCAAAGAAAAACCTAATATTTTAACCATCTTTCTCACAGGTTTTCAAATAAAATTTTCCAAATCCACTATCGAATTGAATAACTTCCTCCCTAGAAACAGCTGAAAACATTTAGTTTTTATTTCAAAAAATTAAAACTAAACTATTTTCAGCAGAATATTTCTCAACCTTTCCACAAAGCCCTTAACACCCTGGAAATTTTTTTTAAAAGTCTTATAAAAAAAATATAGCATAATTATCTTTATAATGAAAAGGTTCAAATATTTTGTATTTTAATTACATTAAATATACCACTGATTTTTTCTTACAATGTAAAGCTTTAGACTAATGTGATTTCGTGAAACCATCCTGATGCGGCATTTTTCTCCTTGAGGACAGGCTGAGTGTCGTATGAGTTCTTGAAGAGTCTTGACATTTGATGGGCTTTCCGAAACTCAATGGGCTAGAGACTATTATTATGAATTGAAACTATTTGGAGAGACTTAGAAATTTCCATTTGTATAATTATAGAACTGGGTTTTATATTGAGTGATATGAGAAGTGTTTTGATTAATTTATGATTTTTTAATATTCAAATTTAACTCAATACCTTGAGTTTATTAATTTGGATTAGTTATCATGTTTCTATCGAGACTTAGAATTACTTGTTAGTAATATTTTATGAAAAATTACAAGTATGAAGGATTAAGATAGATAAGTTTGATAGTAATTTTATTTATCAACTTTTCAATCCTTAAAACTCAAAAACTCATCTAACCTCTTCAGGCCCATCATAATCCTAAAAAACCTAAAACCCCAACTATAAATCTCTACTAAATTCCTAACCTAATGAAAAGACACGATTTCTCTACAAGTTCCCGAGCCATTAACCTCATAAACCTGATAAAACATTTTCAACTTGTCATAAACATAAAAAGTAGATTCAAACATTTTTCCCTGTTTGAAATTTTTCGTCTCCATGATTTTTTTTTCAGTGCATCCTCTGACCTTAAACTGAGTAATTTTTTTTTCATCAATTTTAACATGAATCGAGTACAAAACTTCAAATCCATCCTGAACTTCACTTAAAATAAATTTTTGATAATCAATAACATCAGGCATTTCAGGAATTTGACAATTTTTTCCCTTATTCATTTTAAGTAAAACCTTTCCCACCATTGGAACAAAAGCGAATCTCAGAAGTTTCAAGTCCTCTTCAGAATCAGTTCTAAGAAACTGACTACAAGGACAGAAAACATAAGGAACACCTAAATCTTCACAATTTCTAAAGCTGCTGATTTTTTCTCTAAATAAACTTTTCACCTCTGGAACTTCGTAATTTTTTTTTAATTCTTCATATTCCAAGTCGTTTAATTTCAAGTAGGGAAAAAAGCTGAGATCTTTCAAGGACAAGTGCAAGTCAAACCTGGAAAAAAGGATGTTTTTGTTGTGATCAAGGATTTCATGACCTTCAAAATTTTTATCAGTTATAATGTAAGACATGGGTTGTTTCACTTCATAAGAGTTTCTTATATCAAACTGCATCTCTACCCTTCTCTGTCCATGATCTCCAATTAAAAAAATAACAAAACTTTCATTTCTCGAATTAAACAACTCAACAAACTTTCCTAAAAAATCTTTCAAATCTTCATCAACAGTTTGAATATTTCCTTTTTTTTCATGTGCAGGATTTAAATGCACATAAGAAAACTTATTATTTTCAGGATAAACTTCAAAAAATCTATAAATATATCCAAAACTGATATTATGTGAATTTTGATTCCCAATACATCTTTGCCCATCTTGAAAATCATGAAAGCCGTAGACAGTCCAAACGACTTTCCAATAATTCGTGAAAACATGATCACAGAAAATCCTTGCTCCAGTCAAATAAGACAAAAAGTCCCAGACCGTGTCATGTAAAAACATTGTCACATAACCTAAACTTGAGAAATGGCTCCAAATCGCTTTTTTTTGATATTCTTCATGAATTTTTGAGTGAAATGATGGAATTCTAGTTCCAAGAATTTCTTGAATTTTTGATTTTGATTCTCCGTAAAGAATTGGCGCCATGTTGTCTTGACTGTGGCCTCCTGAAATTCCTGGAGTTTTTAAGTCGTAAAAGTTGAAAGATGATTGGGTGTTCAGGAAGGTTAATGTTTTTTTTAGGTTTCGCTCTGCACTCCCTTTGCTTACTGAGTCGAGGGTTAGAAGAAGGATACTCATTTTTTGGGAATTTTTTAGGTTTTTTTGGGATTTTATGGAATCTGATAGTCTTTTGGATTTTAGAGAGATTGATTTTGATGATCGAATGAAGACCATGGAGTAGATGCTTTTTTCTTGGCATTTAATGAAGGTGAAGTTTTTTTGGGTGAGGTCTGGAATTGTGTGAGTCCAATTTCCGATTATTTTCTTTGATCCTCCAAATGTTTCAGGACTTGAAATCTCTTCAAAAAACTCCGGTTTATTTTTTGATTCACATTGAATTCTAAGTTGATCATTTTCTATCAAAATGGTGTCTTTTGACATGGTTGAACATAGGCGATATGGTTTGTATTTCCAGATCAAAGCTATTTCCTGCTGAGTAAAATGATATTCTGGGAACTTACATTCAACATTCTTGAGTTTCTCTTTCCTCTGACCCAAGGTGTTATTTTTATTAAAAAAATCTTCAGTTTTTAGTGCATCAATTTCCGGGTCGTAAAATTTTTTTACTTCAGTAGAAGCCTTAATTTCATTTGGAAGGAACTGGTTTTCAGTTTTTGTTATACTTTCTGTGAGTTGTTCTTCAATGAGTGAGGTTTTCCCAGGATCTGAAGGTTTAGATGATGGAATTTCGATGAGGAACTTTTGGGTTGAATCAGTGAGGATTGAAGAGATTGATAGGAAATTAAGAGAGTTGTAGAGGATCAATAGACAGATGAATAGCAGCCAAAACCTCTTTTTCATGATTATTAGGAAGTTATTCTGGCCACTGAGGATTGAGAACATGAAGGGTTTGATTATGGACTTTAAGTTTAATGAAAAGAGGTAAAGGGTTGAGTGAGGTGTTAAATTTTGATAGAATTTTTGTTGGAGAGTTTTTATTGAGACTTTATTTTATTAGATTAGGATGAGCTTAATTCTGAAGAGTTTTTTTTTACTTTAAAGACTATGAGATCAAATTTATGAAGGTAGACAAACTTAAGGTAAAATTTCCTGAAAAGCTCTTAGAGTTGATAAGTGAGCTGAAGTAGTTAGAATACTTCTTGGGGAATACACTTACAGAAGCTTTGTTACGATGGCAATAAAATTTTTTGAAAATCATTCGTAAGTAAATTTCATTGATGAAGAATGAAGAGACCTTGATAAGAAATTCTATTTTTTAAGAAGTTTATTTTCTGAAATTTGTTCTAAATTTTATAAATCGATATCAAGAGAAAGCTTATTTAAATGACTATAAGCTATATTGAATAATTTTCTTAAGAAAAGTTTATAATAGCTATTCTACTTATTTTAACAGGTTTCTAAAGCACCTTTATGTCATTTTAATCTTCAAAATGATAAATTCAGCAGATAGAAACATATTCATGATTCATCGTGAAATGCCAATATCTTAGACTTAGAATCAATAAAATTTCAAATTTGTGAAAATTACTTTTGGCATGGTTTTCTTAGCCAGACGTTTAAATTAGATATGCTTTTGTTTTATTTGTTTATAGTTTCAAGTTTAGATGTGAATGATAAGCCATAAAGCCATATGATGTGATGCGATATTGAATAAAAATAAAAAGACAGTAATTCTCAAACTTTATCATTACTTAGAGTTGAAACTTTTATCAGAGATCATCCTCAAGTGAAGCTCTGATTAGATTGAAAAAAAATGATTATACTTTGTGATTCCATGATAAGAAAAATTATAAATTTATACAAGAATTCTTCAAACTTTTAAAAAAGATCACTTATCGCTTATATTTGATGGAATGATTAAGATACATAATGATAGTCTACAGATAAACCCAAATAATGAATTGATGAAAAGTGATTAACAAAAGGCGATGCTTTCAGATTTGACACTTGAATATCTAGTAAAAAAAGCTGAGCTTGATAATTTTTTAGCAAATATGTGACAAAAAATTACATCGGGAATCGCATTGTTTAGATCAAAGCATTATCATCTAAATTTGAATCCAGGTAAATTATACAAAAATTTTTTTATGATGTCAGATTTCTTTAACATCCTACATAAGTAAATGAATAGCAAATCATCAAATGACTTCGAGACAGTAACATAAAATCCTCAATCCAATTATTTCCTATTTAACAAATCAACACCTTTTCTTTATATAAAGTAAAATCAAAAAGAATTCTTATTTACCTAAAAGTAATATTTTTTACTATCAAATTTTCTGTAGTCAAAATTATTAGTTTCATGCAAAATTTTCATTTTTACATATTAAGTTTTATCTAGAGTTCTTTTGATAGTTTATGTAATATTTAGTTTCCTGATAAGAACTTAAGGAAAAACTATGATTATTTAGGTTCAATCTTTATCATTTTGATTTAATTCCTATTCACTATGTATTACGACTTCATTTTAACATTTGATTTCATGATTGGTTTATCGTCATCTAAACTCAAAACCTTTAAGTTTTCTTGACTTTTTTTAGGATTTTTAAGCCTGTTTGATGTTAGCATTCGATTTCTGGTTAATCTTAGTAAAATCAACTCAATCCTCCATCAAACCTCAAAAAAAACCCTTTCCTTCAGATCCCAAATTCAATCCCACCCAAACCCATCCTCTAACCCTAACCCCCATTGCCCTACCCCAAATCTCAAAAACTCTTAAAATCCCATCCTTTTCCATTTCCCTCCAATATCAAATTCCATAATACCCCTAATAATCTAAAACTCCAATTTCAACTATTTTCGGGCACCTGGAAAATATAAATGGAAGTGGGAGCAGAGTCAGCAATGAGTGATGGTTCAAATTCACTTGAAGACACAATGAAAAATCATCTAAACTTTGCAAAGAAACTAAAAATTGAGCAGAAAAAGTTCATAAAGCAGGCAAGTGACACGAACGACAAGTTGAATTACTTGCTTTCCCAGGCAGAACATTATGCGAATTATTTGTTCAATGGTGACTACCAACTTTCAAATGAGAGATCAGGAAAAAGACAGTCAAGGAAGAAGAGGACTTCTCGAAACCGAGACGACGACGATATCTTCGAAGAGATGTCTCATGAACGGAAGCTTTTTCGCTTGACTTCTCAGCCGTCAATTATTAAAAACGGAGAGCTCAGGGTGTATCAGGTCGATGGCGTTAATTGGCTGATTTCGCTTTACAAGGCTGGAATCAATGGAATACTTGCAGATGAGATGGGACTTGGAAAAACTATTCAAACTATCAGCTTTTTGGCTTATTTAAGGGAACAGGAAGGAATTAAGGGACCTCATTTGATTGTAGTGCCAAAGTCTACCCTTGGTAATTGGATTAAAGAGTTTGAAAAGTGGTGCCCGGTTATTAAAACGGTTAAACTTATTGCGGCGAAACCTTTTCGTGAAGAAATTATTAAAAATGAATTAACTCCTGGGAAGTTTGATGTTTGTATTACGAGTTATGAAGGGATTAATCTTTGTCACTCAACGCTCAAAAAGTTCACCTGGAAGTTTCTCATCATAGACGAAGCCCACAAGATAAAAAACGACGAATCAAACCTTTCCCAACTAATCCGAAAACTCGGTACTTTAAATCGTCTACTAATAACAGGAACTCCTCTCCAAAACAACCTCCACGAGCTTTGGTCCCTCCTCAACTTTTTACTTCCCGACTTATTCAGTTCCAGTTCGGACTTCGACGAATGGTTTAAACTAGGAGCAGAAGAAGGTCTAACTGAAAACGAAATCGAGAAGAAAAACGTGAAAATGGTTCAACAGCTTCATAAAATCTTAAAACCATTCATCTTAAGAAGGACAAAAATCGAGGTCGAAAGAGGAATTCCTCCAAAAAGAGAAATTTTAGTAACAATGGGCATGACTCCAATGCAAAAAGACCTCTACAAAAAAATCTTAACCAACGAGCTCTGCAAACACGACAACAAAAGTCACTATTTAAACATCGTGATGCAACTAAGAAAAGTATGCAACCATCCTTATCTCTTTCCTAAAATGGAAGACGAAAACGAAAGTGACTTCGGCGAGCATTTAGTTCAAAATTCCGGAAAAATGAAATTAATCGACCGACTTTTACCAAAATTAAAAGAAAACAATTCACAAGTTTTAATATTTTCACAGATGACTACAATGCTTGATATTCTTGAAGACTACTGCAATATGAGAGAGTACAAATTCTGTAGACTTGATGGAACTACTGATATTTATGAAAGAGAAAAAATGATGGTCAAGTTCACTAAACCTGGGTCAAAGTACTTCATTTTTCTGTTGTCTACTCGTGCAGGGGGTCTTGGAATCAACCTGGCTTCAGCTGACACCGTGATTATCTTTGACAGTGACTGGAACCCTCAGATGGACCTTCAAGCGATGGACCGAGCTCATCGCATTGGCCAAACAAAGCAAGTAAACGTTTATCGCCTTGTCACGAAAGACTCTCTTGAAGAGCGGATGATTGAAAGACAATGTCTTAGACTTAAACTTGATTCACTCGTAATTCAAACAGGCCGCCTGGCACCTCGACATAAATCACTTGACAAAGAAGAACTTCAAGAAATGCTTCATTATGGAGCTGATCAGATCTTTAATGCAACTCAAACAGAAACTGACATCACTGAACAAGAACTTGAACAAATGCTTTCTCGAGGTGAGCAGAAAATGAGTAATATTTCTAATGAACTTGAAAAACAACTGGAAAAAAAGAAAAATCTTATCGACTTTGAAAGTAAAATTGATATGTGGAACTTTGAAAGTGTGGACTACTCCAAGAAAAGAAAGGAAGAGTCTCGTGAAGTTATTCAAAAAGCAGTTCATGATAAGATTTTAGAAGAACTTAATGCACGACGAGAGAGAAAACTACAAACGACTTATAATTTGGATAATAAATTCAACTTCAACCAGGCAGGGACTCCAAAGCCAAAAGAGTTTAAACCTGCACCGGACTTTAAGTTTTATGAAAATCGGATTCGTTTAGTAGAACTTCAGAAAAAGGACTTTAACAAGGAATGCAATGAAGAAGAAAAAAATGAACTTGAATCACTTCTTGCCACTGGTTTTGACTGGAACCGTAAAGATTATAATTCTTTTATCAAAGCTTGTGAATTGTATGGAAAAGATGCACATGCGATGATTGCAGAAGTCATGGGAAATAAAACTGAAGAACAGGTCAAAGAATACTCAGAAGTCTTTTGGAATCGACTTGATGAACTTGCAGATAAGGAAAAAATTATTAAAACTATTGAAAAAAGAGAGAATCTTGTAGAAAAACACAAACATTCACAAAGTATCCTTGATCAAAAATTCTCTCAATATAAAGACCCTTGGAGAGAACTTACTTTTGATACTAGTTCTTCTCATAAGTCTAGAATTTTCACTAATGAAAACGACAGGTATTTGATTTGTATGGCGAAACTTGTTGGGTATGGAAATTGGGAAGTATTGAAAAGTCGAATTAGAAAAAGTTTTATGTTTAAATTTGATTATATGCTTAGGAGCAGGACTACTGGGGAATTGCAGAGAAGGGTTGATAGCTTGATTAGGATTCTTGAAAAAGAGTTTGAGGAAAAAAGAAACCCTGGGGAAATTGGAAAGAGGAAAAAGGAAACTTCTGCTGAACCTCCTCTTGTCAAAATACAAAAAAGTCAGGATGGACCTTTGGACGATTATTTTAAGAATAAGTGATAGGTTATATTATTAATTATTTCACACATGAGATGAGTGAAGGGTTTAAAGGAAATTTAATATTTGAATATATTGAAAAATGATTATTTTTAGTAATTAGCTTTTTTTAGGTTTTTGGGTAATTGTTAAGGTGTTCTTGATTTACACAATTATTAGGAAATAATCGTTTTTTAATTAATTTTACTTTTGATAGTTCTTCTATATTTAGTGACTTAATTAAACTGAAACATATTGTGATGATCACTTAAGTTAATAAAGTGTGCTTTATTATTTCCCCTAATAATCAAATAATCTTGATTTCCCTGAAAAGCCTTTCAATTAAAATACATTCTTTATCCTCATACTTCTAACACCCTCCAGTATCCATCTACCAAAACCAAGAAACCTGTCCTTTTTCAAGTCTCAGGTAATATTTCCATCATTTCTCCTAACTTCTCTTTCCACCCCTTCCGCCTTTATAAATCTGAGAAAAAGCAAAAGAATATTTTACAATATAAGGTTGACCATTGACTAAAATCTCAATATGAGGTGAATTCCTTTGATATGCACCTTCAATCACCCTGGAAGTAGCAACGTCATAATTAACAAAGTCCCTTTATCGTCTAAGTAAGACCAATCATATCCGATTAAACTACTTGCGGGGTTGATGAAGGTGCTGTGAAGACGTTTTCATAAACTTGATTTGGGTTTATCATCATGCTGCTTTGAAATACTTGATTTGGATTATCAGGAACTCCATATCTGATGTTTTATGGAAGACCTGATGAATTGGGAATACTTTGATGGTAAAAATTTTGTTAGGGAAATCGATTGTCAAGAAATTGATAAGCTCCCATTGGATTCTCATCTCGCCTTGAAATTTTTCATGTTTTGGTAAGATGGGGTCGGATTTGATACGGGATTGTATTGAGGCTTCATGAGTAGTCTCAGAGAATCATCGGAGTTGGAATGGATTTGGGACTTCCTGGATTCACTCCGATGATTTGGTTTGGGTGATTTGGAATCATCATGTTGGGATTCTGATAGTTGAATGGGTTATATGCCATAAAATATAGACATTTTGTAAGGGTTTTTTAGTTTTATGGGAATTTTAGAATATATTTAGGGATTTCTAAGATTTTCAAGGTTAAGGAGTTTGATTCATCTGTTTTAGTGAGACTTTAACTTTATTATATTTTATTGAGGAAATGAAGCTAGAATGTTGTTTATTATTTCCATTCTCCTTTTCTTATAAAGATAAATCAATAAAAGCATGCACCTTTTACAAATATTGATAATATTACATCTTAGACTATAAAAATTTCTCTATCCAAGAACTTATCGATTTTTAATGCTTAAGAAATTGGAAAAGGTCCATAAATAACAATAAAAGTTATAAGTTAACCAAAGTGAATAAACATTACCTAAAATTTAATTTACTTGTCTTTGAATAGGTCTCTTATATCTTGTTACTTCATTTAACTGGAACATGCTGTTTTTATCAGTCAAATCAATAAAATAAGCCTTATTGTTATTGCCCCAAACAATAACATGAGTTTGATTATTTCGATAAGCTCTTTCGATCATGATGCATGCTTTCGCTTCATATGGTTTGAACTGTTGATCATCATCTTTCCATTTCCAAACGGCCTGACCCCTTTCAAGAATAGGTTGACTGGATCCATCATTTCTCTTAACTTCTCTTTCAATTCCTTTTCCTGCCTTTGAATACTGACTGAAAGGAGCTGAAAAATTCACAATATATGAAGATCCGTTTATAGTTATTTCAACGAATTGACTGTTATTTTGATAAGCGCTCTCAATCATTGCAGAAATAGTGTCATCATAATTAATGAATTTCCCAGTGTCATCTAAAAATGACCAGGTCATTTTTGCAAATGTTTTTTGGCCTGCATTCTGAGCTGCAGCGACGTAGAATGGGTTGCTATTTTGAACAGGAGCATTTGTAGGCATACCTATACCTGGCCCAGCAAAGCCTGGCCCACCCATTCCAAGTCCTCCCATTCCAGGTCCTCCCATTCCAGGTCCTCCCATTCCAGGTCCTCCCATTACAGGTCCTCCCATTACAGGTCCACCCATTCCAGGTCCACCCATTCCAGGTCCTCCCATTCCAGGTCCTCCAATTCCAGGTCCTCCCATTCCTCGTCCTCCCATTCCAGGCATTCCCATTCCAGGTCCTCCCATTCCTCGTCCTCCCATTCCAGGCATTCCCATTCCAGGCATTCCCATTCCAGGCATTCCCATTCCAGGCATTCCCATTCCAGGTCCTCCCATTCCAGGTCCTGCAATTCCAGGTCCTCCCATTCCAGGTCCTGCCATTCCAAGTCCTGCAATTCCAGGTCCTGCAATTCCAGGTCCTGCCATTCCAGGCATTCCGATTCCTCGTCCTCCTATTGCTGGACCTCCAATCCCAGGACCTCCCATACCTCCAATACCTACCATACCACCCATTGGAGGACCTCCCATTGCAGGACCTCCCATACCACCCATTGGAGGACCTCCCATTGCAGGACCTCCCATTCCAGGAGCTCCCATTCCTCGTCCTGCCAGTCCAGGCATTCCCATAGCTGGTCCTCCCATAGCTGGTCCATAATTACCATGTTGCGATGGTTGTGGTATTGGATTGTTGGGAGGTATCATTCCACCACCTTGCTGTCCACCCAGAGGCATTCCGTAGTTCATTTTATAAACATTCTTAGATATAAAAAATGTAGAACATAAAAAAATACCAATTATTCCAATTATCTATAAATTTTCAAAATTTCAATAAAATCTCTAAAAATACTCAAAAAATCCCCAATCAAAATTCCCCAAAAAAAAATTCATCCTTCAACTAAAACTATCTAAAACCTCTTACTTTCCACTAAACCATCCTCCGAAATCTTATTTTAATCTAAAATTTTCATATTTTTCATGAAAAATGGGCAAAACTTCAGTTTAAGGCTGCACCCAGACCAACTGGACCAAAGATTTGAAAACTTCTTAAAAGCTCTGAAGTCAAAACGCGATAATCGAATAAAACCCTCAAAACCTTCAGGTCGACTCTCAGAGTTATCAAAGCCAAAAAAGCCCTTATTCGACGATTTCGAAGACATGTTAGGTCCAGGCCGATACAACCCAAAAGACAAGTTTTTATCAACTAAAACTCGAACCCCTTCAGTAAAAATCGGCCAAAGCAGCAGATTTCGTGGAATGAAAACAAAAAGAGATGAAATGATTCAAGTTTTTTCAAGAAAAGAAAAAATAAGCAGAAGTTTAAATTTTTCTGATTCGATTTCTCCGAGTTTCAGCTTTAAAAGAACAGGACATAATTTAAAACTAGTTGAAAACCTGGAAAATCCTGGAGTTGGTCGATATACGCCTGATCATGCCGGGAAGGCCAAAGCGTATTCTTTTAAAAGGTCAGAGAGAGAGTTTAACTGGAAGAAAAACATTAGAAGTATGTATCAAGTTGCTGAATTTGAGAAAAGGTTCTGGAAATAGTTTATATTTGTAATTTAAATAGTGAAGATTAACTACATTTTACAAAATCTTCTCTTCCAATCAACACGAGATAAAAAGGAGATTCAATCGAGTCCAGGACCTGTTTAGAAAAAACTCCAAAAACAAAATCATCTTCAATTAAAAGTTTTTTATTCTCAGCAAATTTAAAAGTTTTATTCGGGTTTCCAAGGAACTCCATAGAAACCTTGAAACTTTCCTGAAAACCTGAAACAACCAAATTTCCTGAATCAGTTTCAATCGAGTACCCTTCAATCCAAGGTACCTTAGCCATAAGTACCTTATTAAAGCAAGGAACAATTAAATTTCCTTCAAATTTCTCATCAATTTGCAAAGATTTTATCAAATTGTCGATATTGTAAAACAAGTCAGTCTTTCCAACTTTAAGTCCTTGATTAAGTTCTCTTCTAATGTTCGGCGATTTTAAGAAAAAAATTGAAATGTCAGGGTCTGAAGTCGCGACTATGAACATCAAGGTGCTGTCTTCGCTTTTTACTTGAAATGACGGGAAAAGGAGGTACTTGTAATTGTTTCCTGATATTGAGTGGCTTATGAATGAAACTGATGAAAGACCGAAGACTAAATCGATTATAGAAAATGATGCAGGGTTCTTTTGCGAAAAATTAGAGTTTAGGCCAAGTTCTTCACATTTTTCGATTAAATGGATTCCTGAGTCTTCAACTTTTATCTTGTCGTATGATCGGAAGTTTAAGGAGTTGATTATTTCGAGAAGCTCGTTTAGGTCTTGCTGGAGACGAACTGGAGTCTCTTCGAAGGAGGGTTGAAGAGGTTTCGTGGAGAGGAAGTGAAGGAGAAGGCTTATTATGCTGTGATGGTTACCAAGGTGGATCATTTCGGGAACTGATTTTTGGTTGAATGGACATGAGTTACTTGTTTCGATTGTGCAGACTGATGATAAGTGGAAATGGAAATTACTGGTCACTCCCTTTCCTCCTCTATTAACATATTCCACCAACCCCCCTCCATTTTTCCCCATAAAAAAATTCTTCTTCTTCAAAACATTACCCAATACCTTCACCCTAACCACATCTTCTCTAAACTGCAAAACGACATCACCACCAATCAACCCAGAAAATTCCCTGAAATTTCCAACAAGTTCCTCAAAAAACTTGATATTAAGACAACTAATATGATGAACAATCCAATTTCCCAAATTTTCCTGAGAATAACAAAAAAATCCAGCAACATTTCCTTCATAAACAATCCAAAAAAACTGAGTATTAATAAATTTTTCCTTTTGAGCCCAAATCGAATCATCATCCAAACAACAAAAAAGTTCCTTCGGCAATTGTTCGAAATACCCAGCAACAGTCTTTTTCATAAACATTAAATCTTCATTAACAGGTTCAATTTTAATATTTTTCAAATCAACTGCCATGTTTGAAAACATTTTTTTAGGACTGTCTTCTTTTCTCTCATCTTGAAAAGACTCTTCAAAACTAGACTCTTTATCAGTAATATGATTCGGGCTATGAATGCCTGGAGTGAAAACTTCTAAAGCGAAATCTTCTACTTCTTCTACAGGTTTATTGTTGATGACTGAAGGGATTATTGTTTTTCGTCGATTTAATTGAAAACCGTTTTCAGCGAGTTGAATTAACCAGGGCTCTTGAATGAAGTCTTCAACGAGGGTGTGAAAAAGAAGGTCTGATAACTTTTCTAACTCGAAGTTTAGTGATATTCGAGTCAGGCGTCTTTTTGCTTCTGGGTTTCGAGCTGCTTGTGATTGGATTTTTAGTTGAGAATTGACTTCAGACTCGCATAGCGATAAAAGGTTGAGATTTGAGATTTCTTCTTCGATTAGGTTTCGGATTATTGACTCGATTATGTTGTGAAGATGAAGTTTTTCAGCATTTTTACTGCTTATCTCGCTTTGGAACTCGATTAGTGATTGCTTCACGGATTCTGTTATTAGGCCGGTAAGGTTTGATAGGTATTTTTTGGTTATTGATTGGGAAAGGGCATCTATTGAGGACTCTCGTGCCAGCTGTGGAAGTAGGGATGACAAACATTCGAGAATTAAACGGTCTGAGAATAATTTGCAAATCTTTTTCATGTCGGAGTGCTTTGCCTGATGTTTTGGCTTTATGGTTGACTTAGACGGGTCTTCAGGTGCTTTTTTGTATTCTTCTTGCTTTTCGAATTCGAATGTGATTTGCTTTACTCTTTCAATCAGTTTTTTGCTCATGTTTAAAAAAATCTTGTTCTTATCAACCGAAAAATTATAAGTATTCTTTTTGTGAGCAGGTATTTCCTTCATGCAGCTAATCAAAAACGGGTCACTTTTACAAACACAAAATGCAGACTGAATATGCGAAGTAGTTAAAAAGTCACAACTTTCCTTAAGTTCACTAAAAAACTCTCTTTCCTTCACAATGAATTCAACGGCACCCTTCCAAGAAAGACTACTCCTCAAATGTTCCTTCCAAGCAAGAACAAGTTCAGAAACATTAAGAGCGAGTAAAGAATGTGTAGAAAGACTAGATGCACATTCATTAACAACATCTTTTAACTTCACCCATCCATGATTTTTTCCTAAAAATTCAACCATTTCAGCAACAGTGTCAAGACTGTCCTTCCAAGAGGCGTATGACTTGAGACACTTTAATACAAGAGCGGAATGACTTGACAAGTCTTCCAGTTCTTTATTGATGAAGGCTCCTGCTCGTGTTGAGGAGACCTTTTTTAGCAGTTCTGAATAGGTCTTGATTATTGGGGAAGGTACTTTATTTGATTGCAACTCGCTTGTCAAGTGAACTAAGTCGTTTTCAGGGATTAAGTTATTTGATGACGTCAGGTTCAAAGAAACTGAAGGAAAGCTTGAAAGAGAACTAGAAACTGACTTATTCATCTTCTTAATTCGAGGGAGACGTTTGTAAGGAGAGTTTTCAAATTT
Source organism: Stentor roeselii (assembly GCA_006503475.1). NCBI lineage: Eukaryota > Ciliophora > Heterotrichea > Heterotrichida > Stentoridae > Stentor > Stentor roeselii. The sequence goes on along the minus strand of RSEH01000068.1, from coordinate 156,479 downwards.
AGATTTTTCTAATTGATCTTTGGTTAATGACCTAAATTTTGTCTTGATTTTAGGCAGTGATATAGCCTGGGAGTTAGGTGCTTGACGCTCCATTTATTTATTTTATATGTCTAGAGACTCCGAATCTAGCAACCGCAAGTCAAGTGGACTGGGAATCTCGATTTTATTTGAGATGAACAATGAATTGGTGATTGACAACGTAGACAAGATGTACTCGAAACTAGGACCCTTTCAGCCAAGTAAAGCAAAACAATCCACATCACTGACTCACCAACCTTACATAATCCTAGAAGGAGGAGCCTACACAGGCTACACAAAAGAAAACAACCCAGAAGGAATGGGATGTCTTTTGCTTAACACGGGGCAGATCTACGAAGGCCACTTCAAAAATGGTCAAATTCAAGGAATTGGAAGAATGATCGATTTGGACGGCACAGCTTATGAAGGCTACTGGAAAAGAAATGATTTAAAAGGCGAAGGGAAAATCATTTGGCTTGACGGAAAGACTTATGAAGGCAAGATACGCAAGATTAAACCACATGGCATTGGAATACTTCACTTTGAGGACTCTAGCTACTATACTGGAAGGTTTGTTAGAGGATCCATGCATGGAAATGGAGTCATTGTCTGGGCGAATGGAAGGATTTATGCTGGTGAATGGAGGAAAAATGATATGAACGGCTTTGGAGCTATGCATTGGGCAGACAAGTACTTCTTCGGAAGCTTCAAAAACGGCGAAATTTCAGGAATCGGTAAAATGCAATGGAACGACGGAAAAGCATATCTCGGCGAATGGACCAAAGGCTTCCGTCACGGAGCAGGTTGCATGGTAGAAGATTCCAAATTCAAGCAAGGTCTCTGGGAAACAGACAAATTTATCCTAGAAGAGAACTTAAAAACCTCAAGACTTGACAAAATCACTGAAATTCTCGAAGAAAAGGTAAAAGAGCTGAAATCCGACGAAATATTAGAAAAATTTATCGAATTCACAGGAATCTTCACAAAGGGTTTCGAATCAGATTCATGTGCAATGTTAAGTGAGTTAAACGAGTCAGAAATGCAGATGGTTCAAGACCAAGACGACAACGAATCAATTTTTTCAACTCCTCAGAAAAATCAACTTTTAGAAAAAAATGAAGAAATCGATTCAGAAACAGAAATCATTGAAGTAAACACGCCTTTACTTGAAAGGTATCAATCAGAGTCAGTTCAAAGTGAATTGCTTCGATTTCACCAGCCGATGTTACATTTAAATGAATTCGCTTCAGATCACGATGAACAAATCAGTCTTCCTGGAGACATTCAAGGCCCTGAAGACTTCAAAACGCCTGAAGACCTGTCTCAAGATAATGAAAAGTCCTTTGAAGCTCCTGTGGAAACTGAGAGAAGCGAAGCTCATGACCCTGAACCTCTTTTGTTAACTCGAGAAATCGAAGATGCTCAATTTGAAAGGTCAGAAGCGGCTTCTGAGTATTCCCAGCCATTCAAAGTCCCTGAACCTTACTTGACAAAAGAAAGCTTTTCTGATAGGTCCTTCGGGCTCCAGTCTTTTAGTGAAAGTGAGTCAAAAGCTCTTTCTATTCACCAGCCATCACTGATAAAAACATCTGAAAGTCATTTAGACTCTTCAGGAACTTCTTATTCAAGTGAGTTGAAAGAAAGAGTCTTTCGTAAACCTTTCATGGAAGTACCTGACCTGAGCCAAAGTCAGTCTTTTCGAGATTCTGAAGAATCTCTACCGAAACTTCAACTTATTAAAGAATTTACCTTTGAGCCAAGTATTTCAACTGCTCCTGTTTTGATCCATGCTCCTCAGGTCTTTGCCCCAGATGTTGACTTGACTTTAAACATTTCATTGGAAAAAATCGAGGAAGTTAATGAGTCGCTGCAGAATCTTGACCTTGATCAAAGTATTTCTACTGTTTTTGAAGAACAGTCTGAATTTGAAGTTGAGTTGAAAGAGTTTGAATTGCCTGAAAATGTTGATATTAATAATTTTATCAGGACTAAGGAAAAAAATGATAAAGAAAAAAAAGAAAATGAAAATGAAAATGAGTTGTTTGATGGAAGACTTGAAAAAGTTCTTGTTGTTCAGAATGAGAAAGCGAAAGTAACTCTAATGAAAACAACTATTCATCAGAATAGACCTGAAGGAAGTTTGGACTTTTTCTCATCACCTAAGAGAGACTTGTTGATAGTATCTGAGTATAAAACGATGGATTATTCACTTGTTCCAGGTTTTTTACAGGATATGTCTCTTCCTTTATCTGATGGTTTCGAACTTTTAACTGAAATGAGAGAACTTTTAGCACCTTTTGATTATTCGAATATTGATATGGATCCTTTTAGAGATGGTCTTGTGTTGGTGGAATGGGTGAAGGACTCAGAATTGATTTATTGTGGAATGGTTGATTTTGATGGGAATCGAGAAGGTCTGGGAATTGAGGTTACTCCTGCTGGGGTGTATGAAGGGTACTGGAGAAAAAACATGAGACATGGACTTGGCAGATTTATTTCAATAGAAGGCGACAACTTTGAAGGCTTCTGGAGAAATGACTATAAAAGAGGCTTCGGAGCACTATGGAAGTACATTGGGGAAGGATTCGTCGGCGACTGGGAATTCGACGTCCCTCAAGGCCTGGGCACTGAAATTTCTTCACTGGAGATCTATGAAGGCAGCTTTCATCATGGACTAAGGCATGGCCAAGGCGTCCTTGTTCAGTCAAACTTGAAGTACACTGGCGAGTTCTTCAAGGGCAGTCTTCATGGATACGGAGTCATTCAATGGAATAATGGAAATACTTATGCAGGAATCTTCATTCATGGAGAAAGCAAAGGAATGAAAGGCGCTTTTATACCTGCTTATAAGAAAAATGTCTATATCAGGAGAAAAATTAGAAAAAATTATAATGAAGTACTTGAGAATGAGAAAAAAAATTATCAGGAAGAGTCTGAATCTAGTGATGCTCAGGAAAATTCGGATGATGAAGGGAAAAGGGTTCGAATTGATGATAAAATTTCTTTTGATTACTCGAGAGACTCAAAAGGCTCTAAAGGCTCTAAAGACTCAAAAGACTCAAAAGCCTCAAAAATTTCAAAAGACTCCAAAATTTCTAAATCATCACAAAACTCAAAAGTCTCTCAAACTCTAAAAAATTCCCAGATTTCTCATCATTTAAACTCCTCTGAAAACTATTTAAAACCCAACGATTCCAAAGGTAAAAGCCAAAACTCTTCTATAATCTCTGCATCTCCTGCAAAGCCTCCTCTATCTAAACTCGTTTTGGTCCAACCTGAAGAAAATGAAATTCAAAAAGGCTCAATGAGTCATTCAGAAAATCAGAATTTAAACGAAAGTCGAGTATCAGAAAATAAAATCCAATTTCCAGAAGCAACAAAAGGAATCCTAAAGCAAGACCCTACACCAAGAGATGAAAAATCATTAGAAATCCACCCAAAACTCAACTTTCATCAAAATATTCAAGACTACAGCGACGAGGTCCTTCAAAATCGGAAAATGAAGTTTAAACTTGCTAACAAAGAAAAAGGTGTTGAAAGCATTTTGAAAAAAGATAAGAAAAAGTCTTAAACCATTAAAAAATACTTAAAATTTAAATAAATGAACAAATATTCAGATATTTCCAATCGATCCTGCATATTTCATGGTCCTAACTCACGTATCTCGCCGAAGCAGGTGCAATCGCTGCGTGATTCTATCAGTTTAAAAGAAATTACTTACAATCGCTACCACTCTGAGTCGCCTGAAGCCAGTCTCGTGATGAAGCCGCGTTCAGTGCTTTTATCTCCACTGGGTATTAGCAAAATATCGTCAGAACACAATCAAAGAGTCATCGACCAGTCAGATGTTTTCACTCCAATAAAGTCATCTCCAATAAAACTTCCTGAGATCATTCCAAAACACTCCGATTTTTCTACTATTTTAGACAAAATCGAAAAAGTCATCTCACCTCGTACGAAACTTCTTCACTTTTTTTTGAAGGAAGACGAAGGAGAAAAGTTTACCCAGGCCAGTAACGAGTTTAAGTACTTCAGGGTGTTGTGCAAGGGAAAAAAGTGTCCGATGCAGGTAAAAATCAAGGTTTATGAAGGGAAAATCATCAGTTATGTTTCTTTTACTGAGAGTCAACCGAGTCAGGCCGTGCATGACCGGGTTTATAACTATTGTTATTTTGAGGTGAGCGAAAAAAATTATTGTTTTAAAAACGAGAACGTTTTTATTGGGATTAGGTCTTTTGTTTACTCGGTTTATAAGGTCAAGGTTTGCTTTGGAAAGGTTGCTACTCTTGCTGATATTAAAAAGGGAAAACAGGAGACTATTAGGAATGAACTTGATGATCAGAAAATTGTTCAGGATGAAAGGATCAAGACTTTGAATTTTATTAAAAAAAATATTGAAACTATTGGAAGTCCTTTGATTAAGTTTTCAGAAAGTAAACAGGAAGGATGGGAAAATAAGAAAAAGCAAGCCAAAATCAATAAAAAAGAACACTTCAAGCAAAAACGTGAAAAAGCCTTAGAAAGACTCACAAGGAAAGAAAGAAAGTTCGAAGAAAACCTAAAAAAACTTCATCTATCTGAAATAGAAAACAACCGTAAAAAGTCAAGAACCCTCTGGCTAAGCCTCTTATTTTTCCACAAAACCATCTCCTTCATCCATTCAAAAATCCGAGCAATCCGTTTATCCCGTCTAACTCTTCTAAGAAAAACAAATGAATCCCGTAAAATCCAGAGATTTTTCCGTTCAAAGTTAAAAATTCCCTCCAATTCCTTAAAGTTTCTGATAATGAACCACAACCTTCTAACTTACCTGAAACATTCTCGCCCAATTCAAAATTTTTTCCTAAAAAAAACTCTTGTTTCTTCCATCATCTTCGCCGCTCATCGAAATGAACTCGCTCATGACTTTCAAGTCTTTACTAAAAAAATCACTATCATTCAAAGACATGTTCGAGAATTACTCGGAACTAAAGAAAAAAGATTATTTGAACTTATACAACACTGGAATCGAATAATTGAAAAGAACTTATTCAGCAAAAGAACTAAAGCAGATCGTAGAAAAACAAGTTTGAATTATACAACTATTCCACATTCTAGAAGAAATGATGTTCTTCAAGTTTTTTATCGTGAAAAGTGGAGAAAGTTTAGAGATTTCGTCAAGGAAATTATTTTTAAGTTTAAACCGTATCGGATTGTTAAAAGATTTTTAAGTGACTGGAGCGAACCTTTGAGATTTAATTTTTTGCCTACGGACTCTGAGATGGTTGACATGATTCAGCTTTCAATAAAAGAAAACTCTTAAAATTTAAATAAAACTCTATGTTTTAACCATTATTAACTATGGCCTCTCAGATGGAGCTAAACAACTTACAGTCTCTTCTTCAAGAAGAACGAGAAAAATCAGCTTTTCACAACGAAAGCTGCAAACGTTACCTAGCAGCTTATGAGAAAGCCAAGCGAGAAGTAGACCGTCTTATAGGAGAAAATGAAAGACTAAAGCAAAGGATCTCAGAAATCAAAGAAATTTCTCAAGCGAAAGAAGCGAACTACGAGATGATCAGTCATCTGGGAAGCCTTGACCAGGAGTTTTACCAAGGCACAATTGAGAAACTACGGCAAGAAAACGTGGTCCTCAAGGAAGAAAACAAGCTACTCAAAGAACTAGGTGAAGTCGGCTCAGCATCAGAAAAAATGAATTTTTTAAATAGTGTAAAGGTCCGACAAGAACAACTTCTTATTGAAAATTCTTCTCTTTCCTCAAAAAATGACTACTTAAAAAATGAACTTGATAAAAAATCAAAAGATTTCATTGAAATTTATGATAAGTTTCAATTACTTCAGGAAAAACAACTTGACCAGGCTAGACTTTTTGTCATGAAAGATGAGGAAATTCGATTCTGGAAATGTGCACTTATTGAAATTATTTGTGGGGAAGTACTTGGGAATTATAATAAGGAAGTTGAATTTTCTGCTCTTTTTGAAGCTCCTGTTGAGTTGTCGGAAAAGTATTTGAGGATTAAGGAAAAGTTTAAGAAGGCTCTTAAACAGAAGACTCCTATTTTGATTTCTCATGATTCTGAGGAAATGATTACGGAAAAAAGTTTTATTTTGGCTGCGGTTAGTCCGAATTATCTTATTTCTTCGCTGGTTGATGCTGTCTTGACCACAACAGACAAGATCCATCTAATCTTCACAAACGAATCAGAATTAAAACTAGAAATTTCCTGCAGATCATCATCAGAAGTGATAAAAAAACTTTCAGAATTCAGCAAATCAAGTAAAGAAGTTCTAATCCACGTATGTGGCCAGCTAGACGTATGGGTATATGACGTTCACAACTCATCAAACCCCTCAAAAGAGATCCTCGAGTGCATATTTTCCTCACTAACCAAGTCCCCCCCCGTGCGTAGCGGTCTTCGAACAGCGGAATCAGTTTATATATTAACCTCATAATTAATCCTCGTTGAAAAGAGCTTCAAACTCTGCAATATCAATCACGCCGTCGCCATTGGAGTCAAGTTGCCTGACCATCTGTTGCCAAATAGAGTCATCAATAAGTTGATTTTGGCTTAAGACTGTCCTCAGCTCATCAGCTGAGATGCTTCCACTTCCATCTTTGTCAAAAACTTCAAAAGCTCTGAAAATATTCGCTTTTGTGATGATGACATCTCTGTCAATAGCACCTTGAATAAACTCTGTGTAAGTGATATACCCATTATGCTCAATATCAGTATTTTTCATGATTTTCTCTATTTTTTCTTTCGCTTCTTCTTCATTTAAAAGTCTAGAAAATCCATTCAAAAGTTCTTCTTTACTTAACCTTCCATCACCATTTTCATCAAGAGCTTTAAAAAGTTCATTTAAATGTTTTGTCTGGTCAATAGTTAAAATCTGGGTGCATATGAAAGTCTTTACTGCACTTTTTAAAAGGTTACTTGGGTGGTTGTCTGAAAGGTTGTTGAAAGTAGAAGTTAAGACTTTTATGTCGATTTGTGAAAAACAATGCTTTTTTATCCAAGGGTGGTCCAAGGCCTGGGCAGCTGAGAACCTTTGGGCTTCAGGGACCATTAAATGACTCATGAGGTCTCTTAAGTCTTCTGAAGTGTTCATTCTAGTGAGGACTTCCATGTTATAAGCATTTCGAGTTATAGCTTTTTGGATGTTCTTCGTCGAGTCCCCTGTAAAAGGAGGAGTCCCGACGATGAGAACATGTAAAATGACCCCAGCGGACCAAATATCACATTTTTCATTATAACTTCCACTGATCAGTTCAGGACTCATGTAATAAGCAGTCCCGATACCTTCCTTCATCGGCTTTTCATTGAAATAACTGGCAGAGCCAAAGTCAATCAACTTGATACTCGCAAGTTCAGACTTTTCATCAAAAAGTAAATTTTCAGGTTTCAGGTCTCGATGAGCGATTTTCGAGGAGTGCATGTAAGTCAAAGCTGAAAATATCTGCCTCATAATCAAAGCACTGTCACTTTCACTGTATTTCTTATTCTTCATTATTTCAGTGAATAACTCGCCTCCTCTGCAATGTTCCATAACAATGTAAAATTTCTTCTTGTCTTCAAAGAACTCGAAGACTCGCACAATGTTTGGATGGTCTAAAGCTTTAAGAATTTCAATTTCTTTCTCGAATTTTTTACGTGAAAGCTCTGATGTCAGGTCATCTTTTTGGAAAATTTTCACTGCTCGTCTTGATGTGGTTTTTAAGTGAGTGCAAAATTTTACCTCGCCGAATGTACCTGAACCTAATGAACGGCCTACGGAATAAACGTCGGTAAAGGCCTTGTCGTTTAGGGATATGAAGAGACCTGGAAGGATTTGCAGGTTTAAGATTGATTTACGTGATACTGTTGATGCGTTTGTTTGGGAAGGGGAACAACCCATTATTTATCTTGGATCTGGTGAATATTATGGAAGGCAATGAAGGTGATGAACATCGTGATGAAATGACTGCTGATTCACCAGAAGTCCGAGAGACCAACAGTAAAGTAAGAATGAGTTTTTCAGTAGATTCACGAGCTGAGAACCACGCAATAAGTATTTCCATAAAAGACTACGTGATCCGAGATGGATTAACCAAAAAAATCTACTACAACATAATAGGAACAGACAAAGCAGGTGGATTCGAGATATCCAGAAGATACACAGAGTTCAGACTGCTCAGAAACGTTTTATCAAACTCCTGGCCAGGCTTTTACATTCCAAAAATCCCTTCAAAGCAGAAGCTCGGTAACCTAGAACCAGCTTTTATCGACAAAAGACGAAAACTTTTAGAACTTTTCTTGAAAAAGGTAAGCAACTTGGAATACATCTACGAGTCTGAAATTTTTCAGTCTTTTTTAAGAGAAAAAAATGATTTCAAAAATATTGCCAAGAATTTTTCAAATGGTGAAAATAAAACTTCTGAAAAAATCGTTTCGAAGTTTACAAGATTCGCCAATGAATCGCTTTTACCGGAAATTGAGGAAAAATTTAGTGAAAGTGAAAAAATATTTAAAGGGGCTTTAGAAGCTTTGAGTTCACTTATTTCGCAGGTTTCTGTTTTGGTTGAGGTTTTTGATGGGTATGAGTCTGATTTAATTGATTTTATGACTGAACTTAATGACTTGGGTACTGCATTTACTGGAAAGAATATGGATAAACCTGTTAGAGATGCTTTTTTTAACCCTTATGTTATTATTTTAGACTGGGCTACTGCTGAGGTTTTGGATTTGGAAGCTATTTGTGAAGCGATTGAATCTAGGAAAAAGTATGAAAATGTGGTTCATGGGATTGAGAAAAATCTTGAAAGTTCCAGAAAAAATTTACTTAAGATTCAGTCAGGGAAAAAGTCTTTATCACAACTTTTCAAAAAAGAAACAAAAGAAGATCGAGAAGCAAAATCTCAGACTGAAATCGAAACATTAGAGAAAAACTTAAGTGAATCAAGACTCTGCTTCAAGGTTATGAGTCTTCGATTAGCAAAAAAAGAAATCCCTATGTTTAAAACTGCAAAGTTAGAAACCTATAAACATATTATGAAGGTCTTTGCCTCTGCCAGTATCCAAGAACTTACGTTTTTGGTTCAACAAGCTGAAAGTTTGCAGTATTTTATTGACTAGTTAATTAATTGGAGTTGATGACTTAAAATTCACATCATAGGCATTTTCATTCTAAACTTCCTTACTAACTAAATTAAGCGTATTGAGTTTTACAAACAGGGCACTGCTTATACCCTCTAATCACAATAGAATCATAAGCGCATCTTCCATGAAAAACATGTCCACAAGGCAAGACTCTCTGATCATTCTCTTTCACCAGTGCATTAGAGCAAAAGAGACAGAAATCTTGACCATAGTATTTTCCATAAGCATCAAGAGTGATTGGTTTCACTTCATAGTTAAAGTTAGCAGCATTCAGTTGAACCCCTCGAGCATTTTGAGCATACTACTTGTTTATTACAGAAAAGTTGTTTTGAGGGTAAATATTCGAGTGTGTCATATCAACTACTTGGTGAGATTGACCAGTGGGCTGAATACTAATGACATCGTGCTTTTTGTTGTTAACGTCGTTGGTGATATTTGGATGCTTTTCGTAGTATTTTTTTAACCATGAACGCGGATTTCGCTTACAACAGCAGGCATAGCATCTTATGTACCATTTTCTCTTGATGCAACAGTAAATTAGCAAAATTGTACTGCTTTGGAATTACACTAATATGAATATGATTGAAAAAACGATTCCTACTATAGTTCCTGCTATGCCTCTATCATCTCCATCATCATCGTCTTTAGAAATACAACTTGTTCCAGAGAGTTTCATCCCGTCATTGCATGAATAGCATTTTGAAGCTGACCCATAACAAGTTTTGCAGTTGCTTGAACATTTCGCACAATTATATCCATCAATTAAATACCCATCATTACAAGTAGTACAGACATATTTATCAGCACATTTTTTACAGTTATCCTCACATTTCGAGCACACAAAAGGACTAAGAAGAAAATATCCTGTAGAGCAAGTAGTACACCCAACAACAGTGCAGACCTCACAATTCGATGAGCAGCTATCTTCCAATTCCCTCTTCAACAACGCATCTTCAACCATCAAATCCTCAGCACATTCAAATGGTTCGAAACAATCACAGTGATCAAAACAATCAGCTTCACAAAATCCTTCAAAAAGATGAAAGTCTTTCTGGCATTTCTTGCATTTGAAAAGGTTTTCATCTATTTCTAAACAGTTTCTAATCACGACTGGTGATTTTTCTTCAGCAAGATGGCAGCCAAATAGAGAGGGTTGATAACCAGATTCGCAGGCAAGGCAAATTTTTGAGGATGATGAAGAACATTGAAGACAGTTAGCAATGTTGCAGGATTTACTCTCAGAGGAAAAAAAGATTATCGCTAGGAAGACTAGAACCATTATAAACCAATTATGGAATATGCATAGTTTATGTCGTTGCCTTTTAATCAATCGACGATGATTGAGGATTTACAAAACTATTGAAATTTATTGGAAATAATTTCAGGTTTTATTGTTTATTTATATATTATTATCATCTTAGACTTCTTACTCTTTACTTTTCAAGGTCTCTTCTGATTCAATCCATATTGAAAATTATAATTTCCATATAAGTCTAATTATTTTTTCCACATTTTTTCAAAGATATATTATATTCCCTAATCTAATAATCGATTTACATGATTTTCCACCCAACCAGATAAACTTCAATAAGAAAATCCAAAAATCTGAAAAATTATCTATTTTGTAAGTCGCTTATTAAAAATGATTGAAAGACAAACAATCATCCTCGAAAACTCAGGGTACCAAGTCTCTGAAAAGTCTTCAGGTAACCGAACAGAAGTTATTGATAGGTTCACAGTCGACGTCCCACATGCTAGAAACAACTTAAGACTACGGGTTTTATTCTCAATTGCTGATCCTTACAATGCTCCAGATTTCATCCTAATCTCGCCTTCGATTTTTCTACAAATTGACTATACTCAACTTGTAGCTGACTGGAAACTTGAGAACCCTTCAGCGCTTTTAGAGAGTCTTGAGAAGATAAAAAAAGCGGTTTCTGGGTACTTTTTTAATATTTTCAGCTTTCTTCATGATCACCAGCAAGATGTTATTTACAAGTCGTGTAAAGGTCTTGTTTCGGGTGATAAGAACTTGGAAATTTTTGTGTATAATGATGACTTTAGAATAAAATCTTTGCATATTGCTATTCCCTTACCTGTTAAAGCACCTCATGAATCGTATAGACCTGTTTGTTTAGATGTGCATCATGAAAGTGGAAGTGATAAGGTTACTGTTGATATTACTTATCCTAGTTGGGCTTCTGGCAGTAGTAGTTTGAATATAAAACCCTTAGGCCAAAACATTTTACATATTTCAAAAATCGAAGAATCACTCAGACAAGTCTTCAACTACTACACGAAAGAGCTAAATATGATCTTCAATTCTAAAGTTTTAAGACAAGAGTTTTTCACTGAGTTACTCAAACTTAACATCGGAATCCCCTTGGAAATCGATACACAAGAATACCTAAAGCTTAGCTTTCATAAAGAAATTTCTAACACACAGCCAAAAGAGATTTTAAACGTTGTCGTGATTCTAGAAAAAGAGTTTCCAAGAATTTCCCCAAGTTTCAAGCTCAGGAGCATGAAAATGATTAAGAATAATGAACTTCGAGAAAAGAAATTTATGAGACTTAAGATGTGGGACAATGACAACAGGATGAAAGACCTTGCGCAGATATTAAACTCCGCCGTTCATTCTGAGATCCCCGGGTTTTTGACCTGGATCCAGAGTTAGGTAGTTATTATTCAAGTATTTCTTTTGATTATAATTAAAACTAAAAGGTACCATGTAACCAACGATAAATGAAAAGTCTTCTGCTCTTGATAACCCAACAGGAAATCAATCGGCCAAAAGGTATGATCGCCTAAAATTTTGAACTCTTCGAACTGTCCAATAAACAAAAAGCAAGCCAAGTATGGAGTCAGTGCAACAAACCACCCGAGGTCGCTTTGAGACTCAAAGTCTGGAAGTTTGGCCAAATCTTTTTTCATTTCTTCTGTTCTTTTGTTGAATTTTGAATAAGCTGCGAATGTTGATGGATTGTTGAGTTCTTCAGCCTCTGCTTCTCTTTCTATTATGATTTTTCTTAGGTTTTGCTTTTCTTTGTTGACCTTTGGCTGGATATTCGTGCTGATCCATCGAGTTCCATAAACTGCAAGACCAGCTAAAGCGATCACAGCATAGAACATCATTTATTATCCATATTAGCTACTTTCTTAAAGCCATTTGCTGAAAGTGCGCTTTGCGTATATCAATAAGTTCCTGTATATTCAAATAACAGTCCTTAAAAGATCGATTCGTATTAAACACCTCGACTGATTTCTGCAAAGGACTCATATCAGCAGTTTCCTTAGTCTCAGTGCACTGGGTCCATTTTTTCTCAATCTTCTCCTTCCGGTCATCAACTTGTTTTTTTTCAAACCTTTCCCTTCCATCAAACTTGCGACTTTCCTGACTTTTATCTGTTTCTTCCTTCTTTCTGCCAGATGTTTTTTTTCCCTGATAAATCTGAACGTAAGTGTTGCTTTTCGGTTTCCGATCAGGAGAGACACTGCGATTATCGATGCAATAACTTACGTCTTTACTCTGAACTTCTTTAACTTTTGGATACTCACGAGAAATGTTCAAGTTTTGACGAAAATGAGACTCTTCATAGTTCTTCACTCTTGAAGTCGACCCTTGGTCGAAAAGACGGCAAAACTCTGATACTTGCATCACGAAACATTTGGTGGTGAAGATGTAGCTGTGGAAAATTTGCTGAACCGTTGGACGGATATGCTCTGGTAGTCGCAGAAGTAGTCTTTTCATGTCTTCTAGCTCGATTGTTGACTTGTTTAAAGGGTTTATTTGTTTTAGAACTTGGTCTAGTGTTAGAGATGCAGGAGTTGTTTTAGCCCTAGCTGAGCTTTTCGACCGCTTTTGACTGTATTTTTCCATTAAAATATATGAGAAAAAGAACATGGTAAGAAAGAGTTGTTGAATAAATAAAACAATGGTATTAAGATACATTTTCGGTATCATAGTTCTGATATTATCTTATTACTCATACACAGTAGTCGAATTGATGCAGTTAAGTAAGTCCCTAGTTCTCCATCACAATGAAAACTGTAAAAGAGTCGAAAGTGACCTTCCATCAGAAGACATAATAACATGGGGCAAATGGGTAATCGGAGCAACAGGCGATGCAATCCCAATGTACTACAGACACCTCGAAGCCGCAAAGGCCCGTGCAGGTTACCTCGTCTCAGTCGACCCATCAACCCAATCAGTCTCAAAAATCGAAACCTCTGGATTTCCACCTCATTTCCAATTAAACGCTCACGGTTTGACCATCCACTCAAAGAACATCTTATACGTCCTAAGCCACAGTTACCATAAAGGAGATGAAAGACTTTTTACCTTCGAACTTTCAGAAGAAGACGGAAAAGTCAAAGCGAAATTTTTAAAGACATGGTCTTTTGGGCAGGTTCATGGGAATTACAATGGAATCGCTGTGGTTAACTCGACTCATTTCTATGTCACTCAGTGGATTCCTTTCCCGGATCAGGTAGAAGGTCGAGATAATTCTTTTTTTACGACTTTTCAGAGGATGTCGAAATCGATTTACACCCAATCGAACCCTGTGCGACTGTGCCAGGTGACTTCAGGGGAAAGTATCGACTGTACTGATGTAGCTTTTGGGTATATCCCTAATGGAATCTTGTATCATCGAAATCAGTTATTTTTTGCTGATTCAATAGGAAGGACTGTCAATGTTTTTGATGTCAGAGATGACTTGAAATTGACTTTAGTCCAGAAGGTACCGATTTCTCATACACTTGATAACCTTTGTGCTGTTGGTAATGAAGTTTATGTCACTGGTATCAGTAAACTTGTGGATTATCTGCTTTTTGGGGAATCGGTTAAGAATCACCCTGAAAAACTTCATCATGTGCCTGGAGGATTCAGCAGACTTGAGAATGTTAAGGGAAAGTGGAGCTCTTCTGAAGTCATCATGCAGGATTTGATTAGTCTTCCGAGTAGTGTGGCGATCACTGGAAAAACTGTCACTTTTACAAGTATTATTGACGGAGCCTTTGTGTTCTGCCCACTTCCTTAGTTTACCTATCCTTTAAAATATGAAGTTTTCAGTTTTCCTGCTGATATTCTCGCTAGCCTCTTCCAAGATCCTGCAAGAAATATCAAAATCAGGTAACCCTCCACCTTCAAGAAAAGGTTCCTTACTTTTATATCATTCATCACTTGAAAAGCTATTCGTAATCGGAGGACAAGAGTCAAGTTCAGTCTTTTTCGACGATATCTGGAGCTACGACTTATCATCAGACATCTGGGAGCGAATCCAAGCTTTAAACTCCGGTCCAGGTATTGTATAAAAAGGCAAACAGCACTCAGCCTGCGGTTTTACCTACCAAGGAAGCCTTTACATATATGGAGGCTTTTCCCCTTCAGGGCCTTTGTCAGATCTCTGGAAGTTCACCCCGAGCAGTTTCCTTTGGGAAGTTGTTGAAACCCTTAACGACTCTCTTCCTCTTCTTTTATCACCCGCTTGTTTGAAATTCATTTACAACAACGAGCACTTTTTCGGTGTTTTCGGAGGATATACCAAGGAAGGCATGAGTTCTTCGCTGTTCTTGTAAAGGTAAATAGACTCAACCTCGGGTTGCTTGAATGGAAAACTGAAAAAGACTCAGAGTTTCCTTCAGCTCAGGGCAGTTTGCAGTACCTGGACTCGAAACTCTTCGTATTTGGTGGAGTCAAGAAGATAGAAGAAGGAGTCGATGAAATGACTGATGTGCTTAGATATGACCTGGAGCTTCAAGAATGGATTACAATTAAAACTGAAGGCTTTCTTCCAAAAGTCCAGTTTTCCAGCTATGTCTATGACGGAACTTTTTACGCTTTTCCAGGGTGGAGCCAGTCCAGAGCTGTCATGCAAAGCACTGTCCAAACCTGGAAACTCGGGCAAAAAACCTGGAAAGATTCAGATCTTCAGTCATTTGAACTTGCTGAATACGGTTTTTTCGCTTTAGCTTCTTCAGTTTATATATTTTCCGGCAGGTCTTCAGGAGGTTTGACGAATGGCTTGACTTTGATAAAACTATCCAAGTCGGAAAGTCAGGTTTTAACTGCTTCTTCAAGTAACCCAGGCCCTTTAAGCTACCCGAGCCTTACAAGTATTTCGCAGTTTATCGTGTTGTTCGGAGGAGTCACGCCCATCGGCAGATCGAATGAGTTATGGACTTTTGATATCTTAAGTCTTTCGTGGAACAAGGTCCAAACATCTGGAGACTTACCTTCTCCCAGGTCTCATTGTGGAATCAGCAGTCAGGGTGATACTCTTGTGGTCTGGGGAGGGAAAAGTGAAACTGGACCTGTAAATGATATGTTTTTGCTGAATTTTAAATCGAAATATTGGATTCAAATCCCTGTTTCTTCTGAATTACAACCAAGTGCAAGGTATGGACCTTGCATCGCTCTTGACCTTCCTTTTTTTTACTTGTTTGGAGGAAAGGCCTCTGATGGGATCTCGTCGACTTTATGGAAATTTGACTTTGAAAGTTTCACTTATTCCATTGTTAAAAGTAATTCAAAACTTGAAGCTGGGTTCAACCAATACTGTGAACTTGTAAATGATGAAAAAAAATCACTTTTTATTGCATTTGGAACTGGAGCACTTGACAAGCCCTTGGGAAACGTCACGTCATTCGACTTCGGGTCAAACAAGTGGACGACGTTATTCGAAGCAACAGAAGAAATAAGCAGGTCAGATTCAGTGATTTTTCATTCAAACAACGAACTTTTTATCCTAGGGGGTCAGAGCTGGTCGTCCTTTTTGTATAAAAATATCTTAAAAGTCGACCTGGGCTTGAAAAGTTCAGAAAGTCTTTCAAAAGACCTGGAAAAGTACCTCTACGCATCAGGTGGGAAGTTCTTAAGAGACTCGCTTTACATCTACGGGGGAGGCGGTTATTTTTCTACAGTTCCTCAGCCTTTCGAGTCACTCAGTCAGTTTTTCCAGGTGAATATAAAAGATCTATGCCCGAGTTGTGCGAAGGACTGTGGGCCAGGGTCTTATTTTTCAGATTCTCAATGTTTTTTATGTCCTGCTGGCACTTTCAGCATTATGCACAACTCGACATCTTGTGAAAGTTGCCCTGTTGGCACAGCTAGTAAAGTAAAAGGTGCAAGTTCAGAAAGACAGTGTTATCCTTGTGATGAAGGATTTTATTCTGATGTTTCTGGATCTTCCAGTTGTCTTAAATGTGCTGAAGGATTCAATTGCCCGGTTGGGTCAAGTATTTCTTATGATAATAAGTTGAATGACTATGTCGAGTCTGAACAACCGAAGATGCTTACGAGGAAAACGGAAGAAGCGGCTAGGATTGGAGGAGCTATTCAAATTGCTGTGTTTGTTTTAGGGTTTTTTATACTTTTTGTTTTGATTTTTACTGAAAAGACTAGAAAAATTATCAAGACTATTGATATGTATACGGATAAACATAATTATGAACTTGATGTTCCTATGATTAAGACTAAAACGTTTTTTGGATCGTTTTTTAGCATGGTTTTTATTATTGTTGCGTTGATTTTAGTTATTCAAACTATTATTTTGTATCAACTTGATAATGAGTCGGAGAGTAAACGGCTTATTCCTGTTGTTATCATTCAAGACACTCTAGATAACGGTTTCCTCGCTGACTTTAACATCAAACTTTCCCTTCACAACTACGGTGGAAAATGTTCAACCTCCAAAAACACCTGCGTTCAAGAACTTTCCGTATCATTAAACTCCATAAAACGAAACTCATATTCAACAAGTTGCAAAAAAACCTCAGAAAACACCTGCATATTCGAGTTATCATGTAACACCTGCCAAGTATCAGTAGAAAGCACGATTTTATTTTCAATGAAAGAGTCCTTCAGCTACTCAACAGCAGTAGAATTAAACTTTACTTCAGACTCTTCAATTCCCGACAAGCCAAGTAAAATATCAACTCTAAAAACATCAGAAAAAGGAAAACTTCTCCGAGGTCCAGACCCGACAATTTTTTTCTTTTCTTTGATTCCTTCTCTATTCGAAAAGGACGGAAAAGATGAAAAAACTGGTTACCACGTCACAAGTGAAGCAGCAGCTGTTGAAGGGACTTCAGTGACTCCTGAACAGTTCGGGTTTACTTCTTATCAGTACGTTTTGGTAAAGGTTTCAAGTGACAACAACGCTCTTTTCACTGAGAGGAAAACAATTTACACCCTTTTTTTGTTGATCATGGCTTTGATCGGAAGTGTCGTTGGAATGATGAATATCATTGGAGGAGCGATGGGCTTCGTTGAAGGGAACTACCTGGCGAAAAAGACAGCTTTTGATAAGGATAAGAAGAACCAACAGCTGAAGGACAACAGGAAAATGGCTTTGAAGAACTTGACGACTGATGACGATTACACCCGTGGAGATATTTAGATAGATAGTTAGAAGGGCTTATAACTGTTCATTGTCAGATTCTATGACTCAGGCTGAAACTCACAGAGAAACCTCTCTTCAGCGACAATCATCATCTTGAACATATTTATTATAACCATTTTGAACCTCAGATAATTCTAACAAAAAATCATCATTTCAATCACTTTCAGAATTTCACCCAGTCAACCAACGATGACTAAGAACTTCTTTCACATCAAGTCTCTTGAAAGGGTCTTTAGAAGTCATTTTTTGCATCAAGTCTCTTAAGTCACTTTCGAAACTATCTGGCAAGTTCACGTCTTTTGAATTGATTTCTTCCATAAGAGCTGCAAAACTTTTGTTTACAAATGGAACTTCTCCTGTTAATATGAAGTAAAGAGTTAGTCCTGCTGCCCAGATATCTGCTGGCTTCCCTCTGTATCCTCCCGACTTGTGTGCTTCTGGAGGCATAAACGCGAAGGTACCTGCTGAGTTCGTAAGTTCGTCGTTCATGTCGAAAATGAACTGCGCTGCTCCGAAATCGCATATTTTTAAAGTTTCACCTTCTGATATTAATAGGTTTTGGGGCTTTAGGTCTCGGTGGACTATTGATAGGACGTTGTGGAGATAGTCGAGAACTTGGATGAATTGATGGAAATAACTTTTGGCTTTAGATGGACTCATTGGAGATTTTTCGTAGAGACTTCCTCCTGTGGCGAGTTCCATCACGAGGTATAATTTCGCACTAGTCTCATCATCAATAACTTCAACCAACTTAACAGCATTAGGATGCTTAACTTTCTTCATAATATCAATTTCATTCTTAATCGAGTCAAAAGCAGTTCTTTTTTTGCCAATCCACCTATTCCTCAAAATCCTCTTATTAAAAACCTTAACCGCAGCAGACTTTCCAAACTCATCAAAAACTTCAAAAACTTTTCCAAAAGCTCCTCTTCCAAGAAGTTTAACAAAAACATACTGATTCACTTTTTTTCTTCCATCCGAAGATTTACTCTTGACAAGTTTTTTCACAATTCCCTTTCGATTTTCCTGACCAAAACTCGAAACCTGTCGAAAATAAGAATGAGAAACTCTTCTTATCTGCTTCGGGGCCGAGTCCAGGCCAATCTTTTCAATCAATTCAATTCCCGAGTCACTTAAAAGACTAGAATCGGCAGGTTGCTTTAAAGACTGTCCACATCTTTTCAGCAGGTTTTTTTCTCCTTCGTTTTGAGCCTTTTCTGAAGAATTTACTGGAAATTTTAACAAGTCGAGAAGATTTCGAGGTCTTGGCTTTGATTCAGGACTTTTTAAGGAAGGTGGTGGATGATTCGCGGAAGGGGAGGATGCTTCAGGGGATTTGCTTTCGAATAATGAACTTTGGCTTGGACTTGCGGGGATTATTTTTATGCTGGTTGGGAAACGTTTTAAGGTTTTTGAGTTGTGACTTGAAGTCTTGCTTAAAGGCTCTGGCTCGTGGATTTTTTCTGGAGTTTTTGTGCAGCAGGAACCCATGAATTTTGGGTTTATTTGAAATTTTTAAGTTTGTATTTGTTGAGTGGTGGATTTGTTTTGGCAGGATTTGATTGGGAATGGGGTTTAGAGATTTGGTTTTGGGGTGGATAGGGCTGGTGATTTTATTTGGAGGGTGGAGGATTTGTTTTTGGGAGAAGTAAGGTGGAATTGTTGAAGAATTTTTATTATTTGTTATTATTGAGGTTTTGGGGTAAGGTTGAAATTTTAGTAAAATAATTTTTGAGAAGTTTTTAATAATCTTACATATATTTTAGAAAAGGAAGTTTATATGGTCTTAAATGTAAGATTTTTTTCTTGATTCCTCAATAAATCCCTAAAACTTTATTTTTTCTTCTAAATCCTAATTATCAAGAAGTATTTTGGAATTTCAGAATCTTAATTACCATAAATCCTAAAATCTCTTTTATTTTTTCTTCAAATCTTAATTATCAAGAAGTATTTTTAAATTTCAGAATCTTCATTACCATAAATCCTAAAAACTCTCCATTAATTCTTAAATCATTACTACTTTCAGTAAATTTACTCTAATTAAATTCATCAAGGTCATCAGGTATTTCATAAAGTTCATTCCTATCATAAAACTTATCAAGTATTCTTTCAACAAAATTCGCAACATCTCGATTCCCATGCTGTCGTTTTAAACTCATAGAATCAAAGCACTGACTAGAAAAAAGTAATTCTTTGACAAAATCACTGAGACTCCCCGAGTTTTCAATGAGATTCTCATAAGATTCAAGTAAAAGAGCTAAAATACTTGGATCAGTTTCTTTTTTAAAAGCAAGATTCATGTTAAAAATCAAGTTATCATAAAAGCCATCGTTTAAAAAAGGGTAATTTTTAGTGAGAACCTTGATGCAAAACCAAACCTCTTTTCTGACATCATAAGCAAACTCATGAATACCTTCAAATAAGGCTAAAATCAAAGGCTTGTGTGCAACGATCACCATTATATTTTGCTCAGTTTCAGCCAACATGTTGCTAAAAAGAAAAAAAGCCTCTTTTCTAATAGAAATTGAACTTGACTGAAACATTTTCAATAAAAATGGAAGAATTCCTTGGTCTAGAAGTTTTTCAGTCATTTCTGAATTATAAGTGAAACAGCTTAGTAGCTTTAAACTGTTTATTAAAAGTAATTCAGGTTCATTCCCTGTCATTTGAGTCATGTTTTCAATAATCTCAGGGTTTAACCTAAGAATTTCTTTTAAATTCGTATCGTTGCTATTAGAAAGTCTAAAAAATCCAATCACACAGAAGACAACATGCATCTGGCAAGAGAGTGCTTCAGTAAAAACTTGAATAATCATGAAACTTCTTCGAAAATCATTTTTAACAATCCATGTAAGATTTGACAGAAGTTCAATAAGTTTGGTCTTTGAAATAATATCATTAATTTTCGACAATTCCACCAATTTCATGACAAAAACATCTTTAAGAAGGTCTGAAGAGATTTCTTTATTTGCTATAGTCAAGTTGTTCAGCACCCAAATCGCATTATCAGTAAGTTCAAAATCATTATTTTCGAGGTATTCAAAACATTTGCTGATCAAACCATTCTCCACCATTTTCATGCACTTCGGGGTGTCCCCAACACTTAAACAAATCAGTAAAGAAGACATAACGATTTGAAATTTGAGTGAAAAGGGACTGTTCCAAATCGATTTCAGGACTGTGAAAGTCTCACATTCCCAGAAGTACTTGAAAAACTTTTTTTCAGTGAAAATGGACTTCAAATGGGTCAGGTTTTCGAAAACAATCGCTTCGTTAGTTGAATTTGATGAAATTTCTTGAAGACATACTTTGATTCTTCCTCGTAAAAACTCGATTTGTAAGTATGACATCTCCCGGGATGACTTGGATTTCGTATCTTTCATTCTTTGCTTCATGTAATGTAATTGACGATGGGATTTTCGAAGATTTATAGAAAAATTTGCTCTGTCTTGAGATATTAACTCAGATGAACGTCCTGAAAAAATTTCTTGATTTCTTATTTCAATTCTTTGAGATGTGTACATTTTTATGTTATTAAGGTGAGAAAGATTTGTGAATACTGTGAAATCTATTTAAAGCTAAGGAAGTTTATGGAAGAAAGTTCAAAATATACTCAATTAATTAGCAAACTCTATATTCAAGAAATCTGATAATACTTCCAACTATAAAACTTATTAATCTGTTAATTCTCTCTATGCAGACATCCCTTGACCCATCCGTGTGACAGTCCTTGTTCAGCATCAATCCTATCCTGAGGTCTCCATTGTATACATTTATCAATCAGATCACGAACATTTTCATCATATTCCTGAAGCATATCAGAAATAGTTCTAGAAAAAGGTTTCACGTTTTTCCTCAGTCGACCATTTGAATCAACATAAAAGTGTTTCCTCTTCCCTTTCTCTAAAAGCTCTGAAGGGGGGGGCCCTAGAACTTCAATGATCATAGAAAATAAATCCTGCTCATTTTCTGCAGGAAAGAGAGGAAATCCAGTAAGAAGTTCAAATAAAATACATCCAACAGACCAGATATCAATGAAATGGTCATACCCTGCATCCAGAACAACCTCAGGTGCCCTATAAAACCTGCTTTGAACATAATCATAAACCTTATTCCCTTCCTGACAAGCAGACCCAAAGTCAATCACTTTAATACTCGACTTATTCTCAAATTTCAATAAAATATTCTCAGGTTTCAAATCACAGTGAATGATCCCAACCGAGTGTACAGTCTTCAACGCCATAAAAAGTTGAACCGAAATCCTTCTAATAAGCTGAAGACTAAGTCCTTTAAACGAATTTTTCTGATGAAAATCATACAAATTAAGAGAAAGCAGCTCAAAGACCAAGCAAAGATGTCCTCTAAACTCAAAACTTCTCAATTTTTTCACAATACAATTAACATCATTAGGGTCAGCTTTCGAAAGTTCATGCAAAATCTTATTTTCCAGTTCTCCAGCTCGACGGTAGATCATTTTTTTCCTGATAATTTTCACTGCCACGTTTTGTTTTCTTTTGTAGTCAAAACAGTGGAACACCTGTCCAAAAGTCCCACAGCCGAGTAAGTCTTTAATCTCGTATCGATAGCCTAAATGGTCCCCAAACACTGGAATGTAATACCCGTCTTCGTCATCAAATCCTTTTGTATTTTTTTCACAATCTTTTCCGATAAAGTATATTTCTTCGTATTGACTTATTTCGTTTCGCTCGTAATTTGATAGAAGTTCGAAAAAATCAAGAAGGGCTCTTGTTGGTGAAATGAACTTTGGCTTCGGTGGCGGCTTTCGAAGGGATTTTTTTGGAAATAAATGAGGCTCTTTTGAACGGTTTTCTCGCGATTTCAAAGGAGTTTTGCTTGAATGTGAAAGGGTTGGGGTTGAGTCCTTGTGGGGACTCAGGTCGTAGAGTAATAGGTTTAAAGTGGACTCGTCGTTTGACTTTCCTTGTCTTTTGAAACTGAGTCTTTTTATTGAAGGTGATGTCAACTCATCTGGACTCATCACGAACCGAGTCTCTGAAGAGGTTTGATCCGAACTCATGGAAAAATTATTAAATAATTGAAGAAAGTTAATTATTTTAAAGGAATTTGATAATTTGAAGGGATTTTAGGAGTGATATGATCAACTAGCATTAATGAATGGTTTATAGAAGGATTTGATATTGAATTAATATTGTATTATTTATTTATTTCTTTTTAAGTTATCAAACTTAATGATAGAATCTCTGGTAATAAATTAATTTTGCATAAACTATGATCAAGCCACCCTCCCAATCAACCCGGTTAAAGACAAAAGACCTTTCAATCCCAGTGAACCCATCTCCAGACCGTGTCTGCAAAACAAACCGTCACAAAAGTCCATCAAAAAATGTAGTAAAACGTTTGACACAAGACATCCAACGTCGAAAATACGTGAAAGCCATGAACCAGGCCCTATCTTCAATCCAGTTAAAAAAGTCAACTAAAAAAACAAATGTTTTCGACCGTTTGTTAAAAGACACAAACAAAAGAACAGAGCGCAAAGTAAAACTTCACGATTACCTCCTTTCCCAGACCCACCTATCTCCAAAGCCATCCTACGAAGACTCAAAAGTCTACGAAAGACTTTTCAAAGACAGTGAAATTCGCAAAGAAAGAGCAAACATGACTGAAAGTCTCAGCAAGTTCCGAGTAGAAAAAATCACTGAAAAAACATTAACAAATGGAATATTTCAAAGAATCCTTGAAAGTTCTCAAGAAACTCTTCGAAGAAGCATCATGAACAAGGCCCATAAGAATTTGTTGACTGTTCCAAGTGGAGAACGTAAAAAAATCATCAGTGTTTTGAAGTGCACTGAAGGATCTATTTGTGATGAAGCCACGAAAGACCCTTTTAATGAAGACGAGTTCATTGAAAAGACTTACGGCTTGAAGTTGACTTAAGATAGGATTAATCCTATTAGAATGATGATTGTTATTTTTAGATATGGAACCGCGGAGTCAAGTTATGCAAACTCCCAGAGGCGAGTTGATTATTTCTGGACCTTTGAGGAATTTACCTGATCTTTCTTTTCAGGACTTGAATAGAAATGCTTTTGTCAAGTTTGAAGAAGGGCAGAGTTTGATTGAGTTTTCCAAACCTAGTCAAGATGGGATTAAAAGAGAGTTTGATGTAAATCATATACAGCTACTTAACCAGATATTTGAACAGGATAAATATGCTGCTCTTTTTGGAAATAATGTGAGAAAAACTTTGAGCTTGAATAGGTATAATGATGTATTGGTTTGTAAAGAGTAGCTAGATCAAAGAAATGCTGTCACTTTACCTGAATTTATTAATGCTAGCTGGGTGGCTGGACCTTATTTTCCTGAACAGAGAAGTCAGTATATTGCCACTCAAGGGCCGCTGCCCACCACCATAGAAACCTTTTGGAAAATGGTCTGGGTGAACCACGTTGGCAGTATTTTCATGCTTTGCAGTCCCCAAGAATGTGAAATAGTAAAAAAAACTTAGAAAAAATGTGAATTTTACTGGCCGGTGCGTCAAAGTACTCTAGAAGCGGGTGGTTTTCAAATAAGAATAACTCAAGAAACACGTAAAAGCGGTCACATTATAAGGATTTTCGAAGTGACTTTCTCAGGTGAAACGCGAAGAGTGAGTCATTTTCATTACATAAGCTGGCCAGACCACGGAGTGCCTCAAGAATCAGCAACACTTGAAAGTCTTCTTGAAGACCTTCACGGCTCTGAAGGTCCAACTCCAGTAGTAATTCACTGCAGTGCAGGTGTAGGAAGGACAGGGACTTTTATCGCTCTTTCTCATTTAAAGCACCTGATTTTTGCACAAAAGAGAGGAAATGTCGACCATGGACTTTCTGTCTTTTCAGTAGTTCGAAGACTGAGAGAACAACGGGTTCTGATGGTCCAGTCAAAGGAACAGTACGAGTTGTTGTATGACTTCGCTTGTATGTGGATTAGGAGAACCTAGGTAAAGTAATAATCTAGATAGTTTCAATATCTTAATTTAACAACATTTTGTAAATATGGGACAAGTTCCAAGTATTGACCAACTTTCGTTTCCAGCAGAAAAAATTGAAAAATCAACAAAAAGACTGAAAAAGTTCATCAATACTTTAAAAAATCAGAAAAAAGTCACTTTGCTTGTCGGAGAGAAAAAGTGCAGTTTCGAGTATGTGGAAGGGGAAACTAGAGTAGGAACTTTATTACAACAATTCAAGAAAAATCAACCGGAGTACTCGAAAGTTGTTGCTTTTCGAACAGACCCTGCAGTTGAAATCCTTGACTTCATGTTGAGCAGTCCTCGAATGGCTCTTGACCATCTGAATGATTTTCAAATTTTAAAGATAGTCGAAAGTGTTTCAGAAGATTCTAAAGACCCTCTGGCAAGTTTTATTCCTATTAAAACTCTTGGAAAAGGAGGGTTTTCTTTAGTGACTCTTGTCAGGAAAAAGTCTTCTGGACAGTTGTTTGCGTTAAAAACAGTTAGCAAGGACCATATAATAAAAACTCAAAGAATTTCGCATATTTTGTCTGAAAGGCTTATTCTCTCGAAATTGACTCATCCTTTTATTTTAAGCCTCAAGTGCAGCTTTCAAAGTGTAAAGATTATTTAGGAAAAATTTTTGCATATGGTTCTGGATTTTTGTCCTGGAGGTGAATTGTTTTTTCATTTAAGGCGACTGGGAAGGTTTAATGAGGAACAAGCCAGGTTTTACTTTTCGGAGATTACTCTGGCTATGGAGTATTTGCATAATAATGGGATCATTTATAGGGATTTGAAACCTGAGAATGTATTGCTTGACTATGATGGTCATATCAAACTAGTAGACTTTGGAACATCACGAGAAAATTCAAGAGATTCCCGAAGATTCACCTACTGCGGTTCAGCCGAATACATGTCTCCAGAAATGATTTCAAAATCAGGTCATTCAATGAGTATCGACTGTTTCAGTATCGGTAGTTTCCTCTACGAAATGTTAACAGGTCTTCCCCCATTCTACGACGAGAACCAAGAAAAAATGTTCTGGAAGATCCAAAACGAGCCTTTATTCCTTCCAAAGTTCATATCAATCGAGGCAAAAGATCTTCTTCTCGGCCTTCTCAACAAAGACCCAAGCTTAAGACTAGGCAGCGAGTTCATCTCAGACATAAAAGACCACCCATGGTGCGCCACAATTCATTGGAAAAAAACCATAAAAAAAAAAGTACCTCCTCCAATCCAACCTTCCTTCACATCATCAAATTTCGATCAAGAATTCACAAACATTCCAATAAACTCCGAAATTTTCTTTGAAGAATGTTTAAAACCTGACCACTTTGACGTATTTTCAGAATTTGATTATTATCCTAATAATTTCGACACAGAAGTAGAAGAATTTGCTTTAGGATGTGAAGCTGAAGACTCTGGGTTTTGTTTGTCTTTTAATGAAGAAAGTGAAACTCAGGCAAGTTTTAAAAGTAGTGAATCTGGACAGGCTTTAGAAGGGGAAAGAAAAGGAAAGGTCAGTAAGACTGTAGCTCCGAGGGTTCCTGAGAATGATGAGGTTTTTTTGAATGAGTTTCCAGTGGGCATGAGCCGGATGAAGCAGCAGCTGATGAAGAAGTTCAATCAAAATTAACTATTTAATTAACCACCAGTCGAGGTTTAGGCCTGTCACTTTCAGGGATGACTTGAATGTCGTCAAAACAAGGAATAGGGACTTGAGGGACTTCGGACTTCCAGTCCTCGTCAAGTTGCTTCACTTGAAAAACAGCTTCGTCTCCTTGAATCGCGACTTTAAAGTCGCGGTAGTCGTGATTTTCTTCGTCTTCGACTTGATCGTCGATATCAGGCAAAAAGTTTAATACTCGCTCTTGGATCTGTTTAAATGTTTCTTTTAGTGAATGTTTTAATACACAGAAGCCGGATGGAGTGATTTCTTCACCTGTTATTGATAATGACTTCTGTTGAGTGAAGTCTACGTCTGAGTGGTCAAGAAAATTCACTCTTTTTCTTGATGAGGTTAAAAGCTCAGCGGCTGTCACTTCTTGGATTGAAAATTTTGGAGAGTATTTGGATGATAACTTGTTTTTTTCTTTCTGGATTTGAGCGGGAATTGGCTTGTTTTTTTCCAGGCAGTAGAGGTAGGTCCATTCTTTTCGAACTCGCTCTTCGGTTGTTTGAAGCTCTTCTGCGATTAACTTGAAGTTGTATTTGTGCTTTTTTACTAGCTTTCTTAGGGTTTCTTCATCCATTGTATTATTAGGAGGAATTTTTTTGGGTTTAAAGGTTCATATGATTCATCTATAGCTCTACATTTTATCTTGAAGATTTCAATTTAAAAGTTCATATGACTCATCTATAACAAAATCTATTCCAAATAATTGCAGAAGAAACTACATAAAACAGTTATAATCATTTTATTAGAGTTAAAAAACCAAAACTTTTAGTTTTCAACCTACAAAATAATGGAGTTCAAAAATCACTCATAAATAAATGATATCCTCAGTATCAATTGATAAAAACTTCAAAAAGTTCGAAATCGATTTCTTCGAAATCCTTCTAACCCTCTCCAAGACAACCCCTCTAAAACTCTCAATCCCAGAGACATTTATCTGCGGTTTTAGCAGTAATTCCATCTCACTTCTCTCAACCAACTACGAAACAGGAGATCTTTTACTAAATCACGAGATCCCTCGTCAAACCTTCATCGACTCAATATATTTTTTCGAAGATTTAGTCAAAATGAAATCAAAATTTCCAATCGCGATAAGTAAAACAAAAGGCATAAGTTCAAGAGACGTCTGCAAAGTACTTTTCAGTCGAAAAGACTGTTTAGAGACCTGGAACAAGCTGACATCTCAAAGCCGAGGTCAAATCCTTCAAAGATACATTCCAAGCAGTTGGAACGTTTGTTTATTCCGCTGCACTTACGAAGGTAACAAAGGCACTTGTCGTAAATCTTTGCTAAGAAAGACAAATAAA
The DNA here is from genome assembly GCA_006503475.1 of Stentor roeselii. Taxonomy (NCBI): domain Eukaryota; phylum Ciliophora; class Heterotrichea; order Heterotrichida; family Stentoridae; genus Stentor; species Stentor roeselii. The sequence continues at coordinate 128,958 of RSEH01000068.1, read as the reverse complement.
AACGTATATGAACACCCAGGAATGAAAAAAGTAGTAAATTTTCAAAATCAGCTGAAAATGGGTCAAGAAATCGACGATTCTTCTTACATCATCAAGAAAATGGACCAGGTTTCTTCTTCAGTCGTCCCAATGCACCCTCAAATCGATTTAAACATGGAAGGACTCATCGCGATTATTGAAAAATTCTACGGCCCTTCTAGTAAAATCATTAATTTACAAGCTGACTGGATTCAAGACCCTAAAGGAAATCTTTTTCTGATAAATGTGAAAAAGTATTCAATAAGAAATGAACTTACCAGCTTTGTCATTGACAGACCTCTCCAGTTGAAAAAGGCTCGAAAACAGAATTATTCTTATTCTGATTTAATTGTGAGAAGAACTCTTAGTCCTCCTTTTTATTTTAAGTGTAATCTAAGTTAATGAGCGCTTGACCTGAAATAAGCTTCTCCATGGCGACGCACACAGATCTCGCAAGGCTTTGATTCTAAATGGGGCTTGTGTGTTGAGGGTCGTACTGGAGAGTTGCTTGAACGGTTTCTTTTTATGCTGGTGCCGAAACCTGGAGTCATTTCTGAGGACCTTCTGCGGCTTTGAGATATGTTCGTTCTGCTTTTTATTTGTCTTCTTTGAGGACTTTCTGAGGTGTTTCGGGAATTTGTGATGTATTCGTTGTCGACGAAATTTGATCGTTTTTCTTTTTTTAGGTTGGAAGTGCTGTAGGGTGATTCTTTAGTGTTTTTTGTGGGAGTGGGGTTTTTTAATGGGGTTTTTTCGTCTTTTTGAGCTGGGTTGTTGACTTGCTTGCCGGGTTCTCGCAGTCTTGCTCCTGGCTTTCGTTTCATGTTGTAATCATCGGGATCTTCATTTCTATCAGAGTCTTCATACCTTCCAGATCTTTCATTACTATAAGACCTATCATCACTCCGTGAGAGATCAGACCTATCATATCTGTCAGATCTATCATTTCTATCAGATCTGTCAAATCTCTCAGACCTTTCAGACCTCTCTGAAAATTCACTTCTATTATTACCAGGATTATTTCCAGACTTAACCGGTTTTCCACTATTTCCATTTTTATAACTTTTTCCATTATTTTCATTGTTGAAAGATTTTTTAGCATATTCCCCTTTCAAAGATTTTTCATTATTTTCACTTTTCAGTGATTTCTGATTATGTAAATTTTGTCCAGGTTTAAAAGTGATAGTTTTCGACTCATCAATTTCCTGAGCCTTATCCGAGTACTTCTTCGCAAGTCTTTTATACTTTTCCTTAGTTTCCCTGAGCTCTTCTTCAATCTGCATTTTTTCCTGCACGATTTTTTCATACCTCTGATTAACAGAAGTAGAATCCTTCGAGAAGCCATCCCTGAAATTCAAATACAAGTCTTTATAATGCGCAAGGTCCTGCAAGACCTGAGAAATTCTTTTATCCTTTTTATCAACTTCTCCCTGTAGTTCCCTATGGTTAAACTTTAGCTCATCATTAATTTTTTTTTGATTTCTCAGTTCATGATTTTCTTGAAGTGCGTCTTGAAGTCTTCTTTTAAGCATCTCGATTTCAGAATTTAAGTCAGTTACTTTCAAAGCACTCACATGTTTTTCTGAACAGTCTTGAGACGCTTGAGTCAAATGAATGACTCGACTTTGAAGCGAGGAAAGTTCGGTTTCAAGGTCAAGTCTGTAATTTCTCTCTTTTTCGTAGTCGTAGAGAAGTGAGGAGTACTTTTGTTCTAAATTTAAAAGTTTTTCTTGTGAACGGTAATCGTTTATCGAGATTGGGACCTGCTCTGAAGGCGCTTTTGAAGAGTAGATTGAATATAAGATGTCTTCGATTGTTTGCTCGAGATTGAGTTTGGATTGGTATGGAAGTGGAAGCATGGAAATTTCTGATTTTATCAGAGATAAGTAGCTTTCGTATCTTCCTAAGTATTGAGATGGGGCTTTAGGCCTGCAGATGGGGCAGTTGTAGGTATGGTCTCTTTCGTATAAGGGCAACGATGACATTTTCTTATAAACCGTTGACTGTATTTAAATCTGAGGTATTGAGTTATTAAATTCGATAAATAAGAAATTTTCTATTAAGAAATCAATGTTTTCAATTATTTGTTTGAATTCGACTTGCCTCGAAATAGCTTTTATCTGAATTCTTGTGAGGTATTTTTGAGGATATTATAAAAATGATGATTTCTCAAATTAAACTTTTATCGCAGTCGAAAATTTCAAGTCTTTCATTTAATCAGGATTCGAGCAAATCGCCGGAGTGTCTTACACCTGCACCTTTATCATCAGTGAAAGATATTCAAATAGCTTTTTTTCATGAAGCTAGAGAAGAAGAAAACTCTCTGTTTATCTATTACTTCAGTAAAGCTGTTCAAAACTATGAAAAATCTGAATATTTTTCTGCTATCCATTCTTTTAAAAGAGCATTGGCTTACAGTCCTTTAAATTTCGAAACATTTATAAACCTTGGAGCATGCTATTATCACCTACAGTTATTAGATGAAGCTGTCATAGTTTTCGGAAAATCCTCAAGAATTTTACCAGAAAGCCCTATCCCACACATCAACAAAGTTCTGGCTCAGCTACAAATAGGTGATTTAAGCCAGGTGATGCAAACAATAGACAACGCTTTAGAAATTCTAAGCAACCCTCCCGAAGACCTATACAAACTTCGAACTTTCGTCTTATGCCAGACAGGAAAAGTGACAAACTTCCTAGACGACCTAAAGAAAAACAACGGTTTTGAGCCAAAAAAGCGTTTAGAGTCAAGAAAATTGATAACTCCTTCAACTGACCTTTCAATAAAACCATCAAGACCTCAAACTTCTTCCAAAAGAAGAAAAACCAACTTGGTTCAGCTTTACCCTGAAGGAAGTCGCACTTTTATAAAGGTTAACGAGGTTAGTATCAATTCTGACAAGAGAACCACTGCAAAAAATACGTCTTCACGATTTGGTTTGCATTCTGCCACAATTTCTCCGAAAGATAAACAAAAGACTAGTCGAAGTCATACTAATCCGAAGGTAAAACCAATGATTTACAGGCAAAATACAATGATTCAGAAACAGCAAATAGAAAAAGTAAGAGTTTATTCAAGTGAACCGAAACAACAGTACAAACCTGGAGTCATTCAAATTAATGCCCTGGAAAAAGAAGAAGAATATTTCGAAACTTTCGAAGCTGCCTTAAAGTTCAATCAAAAAATGCGAGTCCTCAGACATTACGTTGCAAAAGACCTTCAAAAAACCGAAGAACTTCGAGAATCTTCAAAAGACAACGATTTCGAGTTCATAACCGAAAACCAAATAAAATTCCTAACAGAAGAACTCAGTAAAAAAGTAAAAAGTTTAGAAAAAATCGACAAAATCGCTTCAAAACTTGAATTTTTACAGAAGTTTCCTCTTCACATGCGAGAAAGTATTTATTTATGTGCAAAAATCGAGACTTTTTCCCCAGGTGACGTTGTTTTCCGAGAAGGTGACCCAGGTGAAAGCATGTACGTGATAATAAAAGGTTCAGTAGTGATCAACAAAAGACTAAGCGAAGTGCGTAACCATCCAGTCATCATCTCTTCTTTATACGACGGGCGGCAATTCGGAGATGTGTCAGTTTTAAGCACTGTGAATGAAAAAGAGCCGAGAAAAGGCACTTGCATTGTGACAGAGCCTTCTACGATGCTGACTATTCCGAAGAAAGAGTACAAAAGACTGCTTTTTAAGTACCTGAAACCTGAACTTGAAGCGAAAGTCGCATTTTTAGCTACTCTCAGGCTTTTTAAAGATATTGAACTCAATTCTTTGTATACTCTTGCATCGAATGTGATTAGTAAGACTTATCAACTTGGGGATTTGGTTCTTAAGAAAGGGGAAATGCCGAAAGGACTTTATATTGTCACTTCGGGACATTTGGAAGTTGTGACTGAAGGATTGGTTGATAAAAGACCTAGACCCATCATTTATGGAAATGCGAAAATCAGGCAGAAGTCACCTAGACCCTTTTATACTGGGAATTATTCACCTGAAGGATCACCGAAACCCCAAAGTTTCGACCTTAGTTATAGGGACAAGGGAAGAAATGTAATTGATGCTGAAAGTCCGAAGAAAAATAATCAGAAGTCTTGCTCGTTCCAAGATCACAACAAAGTAAAAGATTCAATTCTCAACTTTACCCTTCACCCAACCGAGTACTTCGGTGGTAGATCAGTCCTAGACAACGAAGTATTCCAAGGCAATTTCCACAAGGCCTCTCCTTCAAAATTTTCATTTATAGCACGTTCATCAGAGGTAGGAATTCTTTTAATCTTAAAAGAGCACATGCAGTTCCTCGACGCGCAAGCTGAGTTCATAGTAAAAAGCATTTTAAGCAAAGGTTTCCACATTGACAGTCCAGACGACATCGACGCAAACGAGATGGACGAACTATTCAAGAAATGGCACAACTACCGAAACGAAGTAGTTGAAAACATTCATAAACAGAAGTACCTTGAAAGAAATAAACAAGATTTCCCTTTTGTCAGATAGTTAATCATAATGGCTGCTAATTCTTTCGGAAGAGAACTCGCTGAAATCGTGTTTTCCGCAGCAAGAAGACCTGGGAAGTATCTTTTGTCTTTCATGAAACAAAAAATAGAGAAGGAATTTGAAAGTATTTATTTGGAACAAATGTTGTATCAAGGAGCTTTTCTTTCTCAGGTCAGCAAGTCGGTCGAATCGGTTTCATTTGAAAAAATTAAAGAAGAGATTGAGAATATCTCGATTGAAGAGTCGAGAGTTATGGTGAATAGTGAGTACCTTGAAAAGACTTTTAAGATATTGAACTCGATGCATAGAATTTCAAGGAATATTCCTGTGATTTATGACCCTAGACGATATTCTTCGAGTAGGGAATTACTTGACCCGAACATGTTTCCTATACAGTCTGCGTAATGATTAAAAAGAAAAACGAAAGAGACGACGAAGGAATATGCCTCGATTTGGCAAACGTTTACATCAGATCTTTTTCCATTGCTTGTTTCTTCGATTGGACATGTGCTTGAACTGAGACCATCGTCGATTCCTCATCCACAGGCAGGTAATGGCGTGTGGATTTTCAACAGAACACCGGTGCCAGCGGGTTCTCTTATTGGTTTTTATCCAGGGATTTATTACACTAAGGAAATTCTATCAACGAATCCCCTGAAACACAGTCCTCTAACAGAGCTTCCTTACCTTCTCCGCCACAACGGCGACGCAATAAACCACAACGCCCACTTATTTTACCCTCCATTCAACATGGGTTCTGGGTGTGAAGAACTAATCTCAAAAAGAGAAAGATTATCCCAAAACATGCCAATCGAGGTTCTTCCACAAATGATAAATCCTTACGCTTTAGGCCATTTCATCAACCACCCTCCTGAAGGGCGTCCAGCGAATGTTTGTTTCATTGACTTTGAATTTCCTGAGAATTTTTTTCCTTCTTTTCTTTTAAACCACTTTCCTTACATGAATCAGTCTGTGAATCCGAGAGACCCTCCTGGAAAAACTCGAGTTGTCGCCATCGTTGCTTTGAACCCACTTTTGAATGAAGAACTTTTTATCAACTATGGAAGTGAAAGGTTTCCTGATGGATTCACACCTGACTGGCTTGTTGAACCACCTGATAATCTTCCTATTGCTGAATTTCTTTGTAAGGAAAAATGTGTTTATGAGTTCTCTCGTCTTACTAAAATGCTTATCAAGTGGGATAAAATCGCTGCTAATCAGGCTGAAAGGATTGAAATTGAGTTGAAGGAAGAAAGGAAGAAGAAGATTAAGGAAGCTATTGAGGATACTGAGTTGTTTGCTAAGTATTATAATAAAAAAGATGAATAGTTAAGAGGAAAGAAGCTCTTGAGGAGTTTAATTTTTAATTATGGATCATGGTAACTTTGAATATTAAGAAGGAAATTAAAGTTATTAGAGAATTTGATGATTATCGTGATTAGAATAAATTAACTTGAGAAAAGAACTCTTAATTATTATTCACTCACATTAATATACATATTATATAACAGAGCTTATAATATTAACTCAGTTTTCATCAAATCACATAATTCTCGATATGATAAAAATCTTTAAAAACATCTAAAAACTCCTCATTCTTTTCCACCCAATCTACTAAAAACTAAATCAAATTTTCATCAACATACACATCTTAAAATAATCAAATTCCTCATCCATTTTCCTCTCTAATATTTGTGGCTGATGTCAGAACAAGTCTTCCCAAACAGAGAAATTTTATTCCTAGTCATTTCCCGACTTCTTTCTCAAAACCCCTCCAGTTCCATATTCCCTCAACTCTCATCTCTCTGGTCCAAAATGAGCACATCAGCAAAAGAAAATTCAGCTTTAGACTTAGCAGATCAACTGGCGAAAGATTTAAATTCTGATTTTTTGTCTTTCATAAAAGTTCATTCAGAAAATCCAGATTATCCTTTAGAATCATGCAATTCCTTCGAGTCTCTCGAGTCCACTTCGCCCTTATCCCTTGAAAAATCAGCTCCGAGTCCTTGTTCAGCAGATCCTGACAGGATTTACATGGACGGTTGCTTTGATTTGATGCATTCAGGACATTTCAACGCCATTCGTCAAGCAAAGGCTTTAGGGAAAGTCTTGGTTGTCGGGGTGCATTCAGATGAAGAAATATCGAGGAATAAGGGCCCTCCTGTTATGAATGAACAGGAAAGATATGCTTTGGCTAGGTCTTGTAAGTGGATTGATGAAGTCGTTGAAAATGCTCCTTATTCTCCTACTATTGAATTACTTGATTCACTTAATTGCAAATATGCGGCACATGGAGATGACTTGTCGATTAATGAGAATGGACATGATTGTATGTCGATTTTAAAACGCGCTGGAAGGTGTAAGATTTTTAAAAGAACTGAAGGGGTTTCGACTACTCAAATTGTTGGAAAGTTGCTGCTGGTTACTAAGGAAGCTCTTCCCAACAATGATCATCCACGAAGTGCTGAAAAAAAGAACTCATTAACAACATCAAGAAGACTAAGTGAATTTTCAAATAAAAGAGAGCCAAAGCCAAACGACATAATAGTTTACATGGACGGTACATTTGACTTATTCCACATCGGTCACGTAGAAACAATGAAAAGAGCAAAAGAACTAGGGGACTACCTAATAGTTGGTATTCATGACGACCAGACAGTCAACTACTACAAAGGATCCAACTTCCCAATAATGGGTTTGCACGACCGAGTCATGTGCGTCTTAAGCACCAAGTTCGTCGATGAGGTCATCATCGGGGCGCCCTGGGTGATCACCAAAGAACTCATCACTGGAATGAACATAAAAGTCGTTGTTCAAGGAACTGTTCATAAAGGCGACCCTTCTGTTAAAAGATGGAGAAAAGGAAGTGTTGACCTTGATGAAGACCCTTATGCTGTGCCTAAAGAAATAGAAATTTACAGAGAAATTGAAAGCTTTTATAAACTTGACACTCAGGATATCATTGATCGGATTGTTGAAAATCGTTCTAAGTATCTCAATAAGTTCCAGGTCTACACTCAAAGGGAGAAAAAATATAATGAGACTAAGACTTATGTTCAGGAAGTTTAATAGGTAATCATTTATATTATTTATGAATAAAGGAAATACCAGAGAGTCTTTAATGAAGAGGAAAGTTCTGAATAAGAAGTTTGCTGAATTAATTTTCACTCCTGAAAAGAAAAACAAGAAACTTGGAACACTTTCTTTAAACGGGTTACAGAATTGTTCACTTAAAAAAATAGAATCGTTGAAAAGTGAAGTTAGAGGTCTTGAAAAAGCTCAAAGTATTGCATTGTCTCCGAAGGGACTTGATGGAGACTCTAATCTTTATTCTGGTGGATTTGACTTTCAGCCTCTTACCATCACTGAAAAAAAGAAGTTATTTCAAGAGACCTTTTTAAAATCTACAGATTCTCAGAAGAAATACTTGGGAATCACGGGAAAAATGATTTGGAATAAATCTGAGAATTCTTTGAAAAGTTTTTCTGAATCTAGAGCGAATTATTATTCTCCTAGTCCGGAATATCAGGATTTTATGATGCAAACACCTCAAATTAAAACAAAAGGGTTCAAAGGGTATAAGTTTTCAACTTTGAATACAAATCGGAACCTTGTGAAGAGCAACATGATCCGAAGAATTTTTTATTAGAAATAATTCCTAAATGGAGCAAAAGATCAGAAATATTTGCCAAAAGCGTTTAACAATCGAGTCATTCCCAAAAAAATCCAACATGCTAATGCTCGGTCCAGATTTCGAGGAAACAACCTATCTTCTCCTAACCTTTTACAAAGCCTTATCATCCTCTTTAGAATCATTAATCCAGTCAAAGTCAAAAATCCATCAAAACGATATGTTTTTCCACATATCTCTAAATCCAACGCTAGAAATAATCACAGCAGGAGATCCAATCATTTCCTCCTTCCGTTCAAAGCATTCATCCGAGTCAATCTTTTCATACTACAAGAAAAAGTTATTAAACAAAAGACTAAGTGACCGAATCGAGAACAACCTTCCCTCCTCACTAAAGCCAAACCTTTTAATAATCGTATTAAACGGTAACCGAGTAATATACGACCTTCAAAAGTACCAAAAGTTAATCGCTGAGTTTAAAAGCAAAGGAATTTTTTACCCACACGCAATCATCACTCGTAGCGAACACGTGATCAACAAAGAAATCACCATTGAGCAGGTCTGCTTTGGACTTGGGATCTCTCGAAGTTGTGTTCATTTCTCTCGGGTTTATGATGAGGAAAATTGGCAGAATTCGATTGACATCGACTTGAACGCGCTTCAAATTTTGACAGACATTCTGCAGTAAAATTAATTTAATAAATGTCTGAAAGTCACTCGGTACTCGCATTGTTGCAAGTCGCTGAAGGTAAAGATTATGTAGAATTATTGTTTTCTTTTCCTTTACCTTATGAACTTGTGCTTAAGTATGAACTTATGAGGACTAAAACTTTTGAAAAATTGGGAATTACTTGCTCGAATAGCAAGATTTGGAAAATGCAGAGAGATGCGAATTCGAAACAGAAGATGAGGACTGGAAAAGTTGAATTTGAGGAAATTTTGGAAGGGAATGATTTTAATTGTAGACTTGAATCTAGTCATGATATTACTATTAAGTTTGCTAGGCATTTGGAAGAGAGGTTTGTTGCCATGCAGAAATTGTTTGGGAAACTTCAGAGCTTGCTTGAGTCCTGCATTCAACCTCTAACGCATCGTCCAAACGGTCTCGAAGAGCTAGAGCTGATTCGATTCAAAGATTTATCCCGCTTCAAAGAAATGGAAATGATAGAGCTTCGTCTTCTCGAGCACTTTTCCTCTAAATTCGCAAACAAAGAATCCGATTTCCTAGTTCTAATCGAGCGAGTGAAAGACAAGCTAAGCCACTACGACCAGTCTCTTCGATCCCTCGAAGAGCAACTAGACATAATCCGTCTTCAAAACCACCAAAAAGAGTCAGAATTATCAGGAAAGGTCCAAGAATTATCAGCTCGAGCAGAACTGCACAGATCCGAGTTAGAATCAATGAAATCCTTCCAAATCACCAACTTCGAAAGCACAGACCGTTTAAAAGACGAGAAACTTTCTCTCACCTTCCAAATAAACCACTTAAAAAACACAATTGAAGAAATGAACAGAGCAGAAAAACAAGTCAATGAGAAACACGCTGCAGAGATCTGCAAATTTCTCTTCGAAATCGAGACGAATAAGAAAAATTTAAGGATTTTCGCTGAACAAGCCGGGAATTTCGAAGCGAGTCAAAAAAGACTGCATGAAATTTTGACGGCGATTCAAGAAGTGACTCATGCGGTTTTTTTGAAATATGGACTTTCTCAGTCTGAATGGCAAGACTCGCATTGGAAAGAAGAACTTGAGACTTATAATGAAGAATTTGGAGATACTTTAGTTGAAATTGAGTTTTTGTGCTTTATGATTGCAAAACTCACTTCTGATAATAACTGGCTTGTTGATCGCTTGTCGGAATTTGGAAAAGCTCAGAGGGTCGCTGAGCCGAGAAGTACTGCGCAAGGGAAACTGAAAACTGATGTGATTAATGACTTGAAAGCTGCAAGTAATGCTTTGAAAGAGTTTGAAGAAGCTCGTGATAAGCTGCTTTCTCAGTTTGATACTTAAATTTTATAATGATTTGATATATCTGTTATCAATAACCAATATGAATGACTTTTATAAATGTCGGAAATCACTGCTCTGCATAAGTCAAAATCTCAGTCCTTCAGCGATGTTCATCAATTGAAAAACAGGAACTTGATCATTAACCCCAGGAACTTCAAACAGAAAGATCCTGTTTCCATCGTTCGGAACTTGGATTGCAAAGAAGACCTTAGACATGAGTCGACTAAAAACCTCATACGTGCTAAACTCTTCATTAAATCTACACAAAAGTCACAAAAAACGCTGGCTTGCAACTATAGGACGGTTAAAAATGAATCGCAAACTGAGGGTAGTAACCCTTTTTACAAATTTTTATCGGATGAGAGTATTAACTACTCCTCATTATCCGAGACAGAAATAATCTCACACAGCAACAAGATCTACTCAGAGCACCTAAAGCAAACCTTCAACAGCCTGAAAATAGTAAAAAACCTCCAAAAATACCTGAATTTTTCTCTAAAATCCGATCAAATAAAGCTTCCAATCCTCTTCCCCTCAAGAAAAACCTTAATATTCGACCTAGACGAGACCTTAGTTCACTGCATGGGTCAAAGAAAAGGACACATAAGTGTAAAAATCCACTTTCCCGATTCCCGTGAATGTTTCGCAGGTATCAACCTTCGTCCTCACCTTCTTCCATGTCTCGAAGAAGCTTCAAAGTTATTCGAAGTGATAATCTTCACGGCATCTCACCAGTTCTACGCAGATGCAGTGATTGACCACATAGACCCAGAGCGTCGTTATTTTCATCATCGTCTTTACCGCGACTCTTGCGTAAAATACGGAAACTTCAACATCAAAGACCTGCGCCTTCTAAACAGGCGGCTTCAAGACGTGATCATTGTGGACAACTCGATATTCAGCTTCGCTTTTCAACTGGATAACGGCGTGCCCATCATCCCCTGGGTCAACGACCCGCTGGACACTGAACTGAAACAACTCGTTGAGTACTTTCGGGCTGTTCATCAAGTGGGAGACGTTCGGGAGTTCAACAGAAGACTTTTTCAATTGGATACTTTTTATGAAGACTACTTTGAAGACTTTGAGTGTAAAAAATAATTAAGATCGTTTTGAGGAGGTTTTAATGCACTTGAAGGTTATGCGTTTTTTTAGGATCGAAGCGACTTTGAATGGAGTTTCGTATTCTCTCATGAATGGGGGATCGAGAGGACTGGGATTTTTATTGGGTTTTAAACGCTTTTGGAGGAAGGGATTCGCTGATTCGATTACTTCTGGGATTATCACTGGAAGCTTTAAAAGAGGTTTTGATGCGAATTTGGTGGATTGACTTAAAGTTACTCTGTTTCGCTTTGCTTTTAGAGCTTCTAGGTTTTTGCGTTTTCTTTCGAGGAAAAAGGAGGAGTTTTCGAAGATTGTCATTGAGGCCTGGCTGTAGCTGCTGTCAGGAGTCCAGCTGCATAAACTTCGATTTTTCAAATGGTTGGTAGTTGAGTACTTTTTCATTATATTTAATGACGGTACTTGAATTAATGTTTGGGTTGGATTTCAGACGGTTTTGAGTGAAGAGTTTTTAAGGTTTTGATCAAAATAATGGAATAAGAAAGTAAGAGGATTATTGACTGATGAATCAAGTTATTACTTAAATTTCTTCAAAATATTCATAATTCTAAAGATTTTTACTATGAATGAAGTTATTAATTCCAGATTTCTTCCATTCATTATCCTAAAACTTTTTACTTTTAACATCATCAATAATTATCTCAATCAATCTAGCTTAAAATAGCTCCTAACTACTTCATCTCATTTCTTTTTCCACTTTTTATTCTTGTTTTTCCATCCAGTTTTCTTGTTATTCTTCTTACTTTCTTCCTTCTTCTTATTCTCTTCCAAAGCCTCATTTTTGATAGAAACAAGTAACTGAGAAACTTTTTCTACCTGGACCTTAAATTCATTTTCAGAAACGAATTCAAGTTCTCCTTTTTCGAAGTTCTCTTTGAACTTAGTGAATTCAGGATGTGAATAAATCTCAGAATTGTTCTCAACAGTCCCGGCTACTTCCTGGTAAAAAGAAAGCTCAGCTGAAGGAAGGAACTGGTCGCCTTTGCTATCGAAGAAAGGCTTGTTGAACTCTTCGATGAACTCACTGACAAGATCGGGTGAAGTGACTTGGACGTAACATTTTGACTTGTTGGTTCTTTTTGATAAGTAAGAGTCTTTCGGTTTGATGTATTTGAAGTAAGATATTGATGAATTGAACTTTGATGTCAGGATACGGAACTCGTTTTCTTCCATTGTGCCTGGTAAGTTCTTTACCAGGATTTTATTGTTGTTTTTGAGGGATGATTGCTCCATTAGGATTGTTAATTATGATTCTTTAGAGATTTTTTTATGTGATTTAAAGTTGTGTTGGGGATTGGAAAAACTTGGGATTTTTTGTTTGAAGGTGGATTTTTTTAAGAAGGATTTGAACATTTTTTGGAGTTAAGGGGATTTAGGTGAATATTTGATGGGATATTCAATTTTTTAGGTTTTGAGATATTTGGAGTTGAAAAATTAAAGAAGTTTAAATATTAGATTGATTACATTTAATGGTAGGGTATTGTACCATGAGAGTATTTTCGAATTTTTCTTACATTAATCAGAGGTTTTATAATGTTTTACTTAAAAACTTAAGCACTTTTATTTAAATTTTAACCAATTTCTATTCGAGTTAAATATACTAATTTTTCAGCCAGAAATAATGCACACTTTAAAATAAATACAAGTAGATTTCTTAATCAATATTATAATTTTTGTTCTGAGCTTAGCAAGTCAAGCTCAAATTTTTTAAACTTATATCCTATTAAAAACATTATCAATAAAGTTCATATGAAAAAGGATTGGCCCTGTTCGAAGGACTAACAAGTGCAGATTTACTAGTAGAGTTAAGATTTTCCTTTAAAATGGTTTCATAAGTCATGTTTAATTCCTCTTCAGCTACCAGTTTTTCAAGCCTAACAAGGACTCTATTTAGTAGATTTTTTTCATGTTGCATTGCAATAAGATCCGAATCACGTTTTTTTCCAGCTTCTATTTCTTCATCAAGAGCTCTTTTCAATTTCAAAATTTTACTCGAGGCTGAATTCGCAGCTTCCTGAACTTTTTCATAATCTTTCCTAAGTTCATAAAGAATTTCCTTATTATTTTCAAGTTCTTGTCCCAAGTACTCCAATTTCGATTTAAAAATTTCTTTTTCAAGATACTCCTTTTGCACATCTGACTTCAAATCTTCTATTTCAAGTCGATTTTTTTGAATTTCTTGATTTTTTGCGTTGACTTCTTCAGAAAGTTCTTGAATTTTAATTTTTTTCGATTCGAGTTGAGAAGCTTGAAAAAGAAAATTTTCATGATTTGTTGAAAAAGATCTAAGAACTGATTCGAATTCATTTAAAAACAAGTCGATGCAGTCTTTTAAGTCTGATTTGAAGACTTGTAAGTTGTTTTGAATGAATTCTTTGAAGTTACTTGAGACGAGTCTGGAAAAAGTACTTGAAGAAAGTAAAAGTGACCCGAAACTACTGCAAAATAAGGAAGATATCCGGACTGTCTCTTCGTGGTCTGATTGAATTAGTGATAATTTTGAGTTTTTTGACTTAAGAACTTGGTTCTCTTCCTCGAAACTTGTTTTCTTCTGAGAGGTTTGAGTAAGTTCTTGAAGAAGTTCTTTTTTCTGACATTTTAAAGAATTTAACTCGTTTTGAAGAGTTATCATTGAAGATTCCGTGTTTTTCTGAGTAACCATCAAGAAATTTTTAGAAATATTGACTTCTTCATAATCTTTCTTTACTTTTCCCAGTTCTTCAGCGAGTTTAACACGAATATTTTTCTCTTTAGTCGCAGTGGCTTCCAAGTCTTTCAGACTTTTTTCAATTTTTTCATTATAAACCTGTGAGTTTTCAATTTGATCTCTAAGTTTATCAACTTCAACTTTCCAAAGATTTTCAGATTTTCTGTAATCACGACTGTTGCTCTGTATTTTTTCCTCAAGTTTTGAAATCTTAACCTGCATATTTGAGTTTTTTTCAGTCAAACTTCTGATTTCAAGACTAAAGTTTTCATTGTCTTCTTCCGCGTTTTTCAAGTTGGTTTGAAGGAGACTTGAATGATTTTTTAAGTCTTTTTTTTTTCTTTTAAGATTTGAGAAAAGGACTTCAAGGTTTTTCATATTTTTTTCAGCTGTTAATAACGACTCGTTTAGAACTTTTGATTGGATTTCAAGTGAAAATTGTGAGTTGCTCAAGGTTTTATTCTGAGATTCCAGATCATTTACATGAGTGAGAACGATTTGGTATTTTCCTTCAATTTCTTTTAATTTGTCTGAAAGGTCTTCGTTTTTGTCCTCTAGTCCTGAATTAAGTTGTCGGATTTGAGAGTTTTCCTCTTCCCAGGTCTTGATTTTCCCTTTCAACATCTCACAAGTGGAAAGCGAGTTTTCCAGGGTTTCTTGGGTTTTTAAGAGTTTTTGTTCAAGTCCAAAGTTGATATTTTCTAAATTTTTGTATTCTTTTTCAAGATCCTCGAAATTTTTATCACTTTTTGCAAGTTTTTCTGTGATTTCGATATTTTCGATTTCGTACTTTTTCATAACAACAGAAGCTTTGTCAATGTCAATCAGAGCTTTTTTATAGTTTTCCTTAATCACTGAAACTTCTTGTTTCAGTCTTGATTCATTTTCCTTTGTTTGAATTATTTCAGCTTCAAGAGTTTTGTTTATTTCTTCAAGTCTTGAAACTTCTTCTTCAGCGAATTGAAGAGCTTCAGCTGCTTCTTTTAAATATCTGTCAGTTTTCATTTTTTCTTCCCAGCTCTGACTGAGTTCTTCTGATTTGAACTCTTCTTTACTCATTGTTTGAAGTTCTTCTTGACTTTTTCCTGAGTTTCTAAAGTCGTTACCGCTGTAACTGTTAGTTTCAATTGATTGTTTAAGGACTTCGATGTATGTTCTTTGTTCTTCTGATGCCTGGATTTCTGCTTTTAGAGACTGTTCTAAACTTTTTTTGTCTTCTATCAGTTTTGAGTGCTGGAAGTAAAGGACTGAGTAAAGTTCTTTGAGCTGAGCAAAGCTCAGCTCTGTTGAAGGGGGAGGTAGGGTGTAGTTATCACACAGAGGCACCTTGCCTTTTGAGGAACAGAGCTCTTGTTGGAGTCTTGAAATTTGGTCTTTTGCGTATTTTAACTCTAGTTCTAATTCACTGTAGATTGGTTGACTGATATGTTCAGGGAGGACAGGCAACGGATGAGAAGGAGCAATTTCAGCAATGCGGGTTTCACAAAGCACTTTATACTGTTCAAGCACTCTTAACCTCTGAGCCTGTGTCCTGATTTTTTCTCTCATAATATTGAAAACATCATCATTGCTTCCAGGAGAGTCTTCCATAATTACAACCTAAGTATCCCAACCTTGTCCACTTTCCAAAAAAATCCCTATTAGAATATTTCCCATTAACCAATGGATAATTATTATGGCTCAAACAAGGTTTGTCGAGATCGGTCGAGTCGCCTTAGTCAACTTTGGACCTGAACAAGGAAAACTTTGTGTCATTGTCGATGTGGTGGATTCCAAAAGAGCCTACGTAGATGGTCCTACAACTGGAGTCCACAGACAACAGATGCCTTTTGTCAGACTTTCACTCACAGAATTCGTCTTGCCTATCAAGAGAAACCAGTCCTCAGCTAATGTCGCCAAAATTTTTGATCATGAAGAAATCGTCAAGAAATGGAACCAGTCAAGAGCTGGACACCTTCATAGCAATCAGGTTAGAAGAGCGAATCTTACTGATTTTGAAAGGTTCAAGTTGATGGTCGCACAAAAGAAAAAGAGTCTGTCTTTGAAGAGAGAATTGAAAAAACTCAAACCTAAACATTAATTAGATAGAGTTTAAGGGATTTTTGTGGGATTCAAGGATTTGATTTTAGGGAATTTACACTATATAAGTGTAAAACTTAGACGATTTAGTTTACAATTATCTTAATCGCATGTTCAGATGAGAAACTGTTACTATTTCATTGTAATCAAACATTTTCATAGGCTTTGGTATCTTGTTTTTCAAAGATTGTTCTCTATTCAAATATCTAATTTGTCCTCGAGATGATGAAGCAAATCTATCACTGCGAATTCGAGTCTGAAGACTGCCAGGCAAAGGGATAGCCAGGAATGATAAAGGACACTTCTTTTTGAAGGTTATTGAAGGCTCACATCGGAGATATTGATTCACAATCTCATCTGGTATCATTATTGAAGGGCTTTCTTTTTCTTTTGGCTCTTTAGTGCCTTTGACTATAACTATTTTCTTCTTGGAGCTGATATGGTCGATTTCTGAATCAAATATCATCGGACTTGTTCCAATATCTGATACATGAGGTTTCAGTGATTGAGGTAATAATCTTTTTGCTGTTATTTCTAAAGAAGGTTGCATCTGAACTTTAGTGGATGACAACGAGCGAGACGTGTTTGGTCTTGATATTTTTCTTTTTAAGAAATAAAAACTGTGAGTATTGTTCATGTGATAGATTAATAAAGGATCATAAACTACTATTTAACTATTCAATACTTATGCATACTTCATTAATTTATGAGAAGATAGAAGTAAACTATCAAAAGAACAACTATCATGAACTTAGATGTTCTTCATTAATTTATAAGACGAGTAAAAGAAACTATCAAAAGACAATAATTATCATAAGCTATTTTCAATTAATCTGAAATGCTTAGCATTTAAAAAATCACAGTTCGACATTCTCTATTCAATCTACCATTTTTCGAATCAACTAAAATTCAAGAATCTCTAGTTCACTTTGATTTGGGTAAATTTCCATATCAAGAAAGTAAATGTCCCAGCAATCCTTTTATTATTCGATATTCATCCATCCAGTCCATCCAAAACCCTCTTCCTCAACACCAACTACTTTTCCACATGATTCTTAAAACTTAAATGTACGAACCTGACGGGTCTTCAATCGATAGAATTGAAGAACTGATAAGTTCAAAACTATATCTATTTAAACAAGGCATTGACAAGGGCTAAACCTCCAAGTAATAGAAAAGTTCCATATTATTTATAACCATTCCATATAATCTTCTAAACTATTTCAAAATAATCTAAGTAACTTTATATAATTACTACCCAATATTCGAGAATTGATTATGAATACTCGATTTTTCAGAGCAAACACAGTTAACAATCCCAGCTTCTTCACAACTAACAACATCATCATATCTCATCAAACTCCTTCCAAACAAATACCTTCCAATTCCAGGTGCTTTAAGACTTTCCCAGCTATCCCTTTCCGCATCTTTGATCTTTTGATTCAAATTCTCGAAACCATTGAAACTTCTTCTTCCCTTCAGATAATTTTTACTAACATCCTGATAAGCATCTTCAAACCAATACAAAATATCTAAATTTTTTATAACATCAGCGACATAAAACTTCTGATCATTTGAATTCGTTTTCAATTGACTATAGTCAACTCGAGTAAGGTTTTCATAAACTTTTGGTTCAACTTCAAGTTCTTTGAAACAAGCAGAGACTCTAGTTTGGATCATGTCTAAAAAGTTATTCTTAAGCGACTTGCGCCAGAGTTTATGCCTGAACAAATGAACGACTTCCATGAAAAAAAGATTCAATTCACAGTCCCAGACCTCCTGATGCCATTTTTCCTGTTCACGATTTTCACTGATTTCTCCTCCAAATTCAGGAAGAGTAGCTAAATGTCTTAAAGTCCAGTAAGTGTCATAATGTGAAACTAAATTTTGTTGGTTATTTTTAAGCTTTTCTCTGAATTCCGGGTACTTTTTTAAGAACTTTTTAGGAAACATTGTGATTAGAAGAGGAAGTTTCTGCTCGAATTTACCCATTTCTCCTGACATAAAATAAGGACCCATGTGTGAGCCGTGATCAGAGGTGAGGAAGACGACAGTGTTTTCAAGTTCTTCGACTGAGTCAAGAGTTTTAAAGAACTGAGCCATGCTGGGACTGAGAGTTCTGAGGACTTCACCAGTGCCTTCATGTCCTTCTTGAAACGAGACATGAATGATTTTTCCGTAGTTTTTGTAATTTTTCCACATTTCATGAATGTAGTTAAAAATGTAGTCATGCACGTGAATCCCATTAATGCAACGTCTCAAAATAGAAAAAGGACCTGCGAAGTTCCCGAAGGTCTTCGTGAAAGGATGGAACTCTGGATGACACCAGGGGTAAAACACTTTATGGTCCATTCCTTTAAATTTAGTTCTCATGAAAACTGACATCCAGTCCTCACAAAAGCCGTTTATATAAGCAGCGACGTTCCCTTGCCCACTGAAAAAGTCCCAATACGGACGACCTCTTCTTTCTTGTTTCAACTGTGACCCTGAGTACATCGCGCGGGTGTTGAATTCCGTGTTGAACCCATTCGAAATAATTCTAAAAAACTGAAAAGTTTCG
This sequence comes from Stentor roeselii, assembly GCA_006503475.1. Classification (NCBI taxonomy): domain Eukaryota; phylum Ciliophora; class Heterotrichea; order Heterotrichida; family Stentoridae; genus Stentor; species Stentor roeselii. Next base: position 110,333 of record RSEH01000068.1, on the reverse strand, counting down.
AATTTTTCAGATTTGTTGAAATTTTCAAGAAGTTCAACCATTTCATCCATCTTCCTGAAAAAATGTTGTCTTGAAGTTGTGTCCATCATGAAAAGAATTAAGTTCATCGGCTTGGTCGTTCTTTTTTTCTCAGCTTTTTTCAACCTTTCAAGAACTTCAGGTTTTGGTACATTCTGAATATGGTAATTTTCGTAACCTTCACATTGAACACTAAACCACTCTGAATCGATTTTCGCTGAAAACCTTTTTAAAAATCACCCTGGGTTAATTTTTGATTGTTTTTCAAGTGATTTGGTGTCATTGTAGACCTCGAAGCCAGTTTCAGTGAGTACAAACATGTCATCTCGCATTGAGATGTAATCAGGTTGTTCTACTAGAAGACCTGGACTTTTGCAAGATGTTTGAAGGAAGTTGTTTTGAAGGGTGCTGAAGTTGTATCGATATCCGCACGATTCAAATCCGGCTGAGTAAAAAATACTGAAAAAGTTCAAAGTTCGATGAGGAAGCATTGAAGGCCAAGGCAAGCCAGGTGGTTCCAAAGAGCACTTCGGCCAATTAGAAGCCAGTTTTTGACCCTCTAAGCCGAGGTACCATCCTTCATTCGCTGACTTGATTGAGAACTGCACATAAAGATAGCTAAAAACTAGAAAAGTCATGTTTCCGATGATAAACCTGAATAAACTTCACCATTTCCATTTAACCACCAGTCGCTTGATTAGCTTGCAAAACTTGTAGAGGATGAAAAGTAGGACTACTGGAAGGAAAAGTAAGAAATAGACTAAAAGGTTGTACTGGCCATGAGACATTATGTCAGTGCCTAAGTCATAGCTGAGGGTTGAGAATAATATTGTGACTTGTAATAAAAAGTTAACACCTCGGACCCACCCTTCACAAGTGTACCAGTTGAAGACTGCCACGAATATGTTGATTAAAAGACTTGCTATTAGTAAACCCGCGAGATACTCAACTATACTTAACAAATAATCTACTTCTCCTCCTTCGAGACTCAATAAGTAACAATATGATGCTGATAAGTTTAAACTTGATAAAAGGAAAATCTTGAAAAATTCCTTTTTTGGAGTCCTTCTAAAAAGTCTCGCTAGGTATGAGTGAGACTTTTTGGATCCCATTAATATTAATTAAACATAATTTACACCTTCAAAATTTGAAACTTTTCTGCTTGTTTCTATCGGTTTGAGAAGACGCCAGCTGATAAAACTCTCTTAATTTTATCACCATGACTGTAACGTTATCTTTGGAGCCTCTCTCGAAAGCTTCACTTGTTAAAACTTCTGCGATTTGGCAAGGATTGAATTCTTGTTTTTCTCTTACAATATTAGCGACTTCTTCGCAAGACATTCCTTCGAATAATCCATCTGATGCTATAACAAGTGCGATATCATCTATATTCATTTTGTTTTTGGTGTAAAAAGGATTTGAAATGATATAATCTTTGTATCGTGCATCTCCGATACTTCGAGTTATAGCCAATTGTCCACAAACGCGGTCAATATTTCTATGGCAAGTGATATACCCTCCAGCTTTTTCAACTCTATTTTTTTCACTAAGGTCAGAAGCGACATGATCATAACTCAAAACTTCAAACGATGAAGTCCTAATAATCAAAATCCTAGTATCCCCAATATTTGCCGTTATCAAGTAAACCTGGTCAATAATAGCAAGTCCAGCAGTAGTCCCTCCTTTTTGCGGATGCAAATCACAAAAACATTCATCAGTCTTTCTAAAAGCTTCAATAATTCCAGTTTCATCAACGCTGTTGATGTTGTTTATAAGATTTTTCGAGGCAAAACTGGAGGCTTCACATCCTGAATGTCCATCAAAAATCGCGAAAGCATGTTTGAATGAGTTACTATGAAGTTCAAGTTCAACATGGTAAGTGTCTTCCTGTTCTTTTCGGTATCTTCCTTTTTTTGAACTGATTCCATATCGCTCTTCATCTACCAGGATGTCTTTGATTATAACTTCAGATAGCTTCGGCTTTTTGTGCTGGAAAGTTCGGTTTATTTCAGAGATGTCTAACATCAGCCCTTCACGACGCCAGGATTTTAGCACTTTGCACGATTGTCTTGAGATTTCCATTCTTTTATTATAAGACTGTTACTGGTCTCACAGAATTAAAGATTTTTTATGATTTTTTTAAATTGTTAGAGGAAAGACTTAGGGTTTTTATTTAGGATTGTTGTTTTGATTTGGAGAGATTGAATTGAGAGCATAAGCCTCGATTTTAAGATGGAGGGATTAAGAGTTTTATAATCGGCGGTTTTAGAAAGGGAGAAAGATTTAGAGATAAAGTGGTTGATTAGAGGAAAATTGAACTTTTTCATAGGGAAGATTTGAATTATTTATTTTAAAGATTTGTAATTTAGTGATTATCTTGATGGAATCTGAATTTGAAACAGCTCACTTAAAAAATTGGAAATTCAATGGAAAGACACATAATTAAAAGTTAGTAATTGATTTTAGATTTGATGATAAGTTTTATTGTTGTTTGAATTTTTTGAGGAGTTTACTTGAAATTTATGATCTTTTGATGTGGATTTGGATTGTTTGAATTATGTTGAAATATTAAAACTGTTTTGAATAAAACTAGAATATCTTGGGACAATTTAAATAAATTTACCAAAATTAATAAATAGGTATAATAGAAAACTTTAATATCAAATTTGGAAATTCTAATCATTTTTAACTATGTTAATGAGCATTGATACTTAATACCCTAGATGATATTAAGGACCTGTAACCTTCCACTTTTCAAATACTTCTTTAACATGGTATACTCAAAGATTTATAACTAAAATCTTCACTACTTACTAAAGTAACTGAACAATTTTTTTTCATATATTTTTCAATTGCGATAATTTAAATCTTTCTTAACTTTGTGACTAGAATTATAGTATTTTACTATTTGTAACACACATGTACTGTTTCAATCGTTTAAGCACCCTGCAATTTAAAAAATCATGAAAAATTCCAACTAAAAAATTCCTAAAAATTTCCCAAAAGGTAAAATTTTCTCTTTACTCCCCAATAACTTTAATTTCATTAACCTTACTAAACTAAGAGTCAAACAAATGATGCACACGACTAGGTGTTAAAAAAGTATTGAGAGTAGTATCAGGGATCCTTTCAGCTACAAAGCTATCCGAGAACTTATTAGTAATAGGAAAATACTTAGAAGGCAAGTCCTGCTGCAAAGGTTTAACTCTTCCATATTCCCCATTTCGTGTCATATACATAGGATTATCAGTTCCTTTAAGTCCAGAAGGTGGATAAACCATTTCATCCGCTTTGACATTAAGTTGAGTGATTTGTGGGTACTGCACACAAGGATCATAAGTAAAAGTTTCAGGTTCTCCATTTTCCAAGTCCTCAATCATTTTTTCTCTCATAATCTTCGCCTTCATGATCTTAAGTCCCGTTTTTTGCATTAAGTCATTTTCCGCAACCTGTCGATAATTCTTTATTTCAGCTTGAGTCCTCATAGGATGTTCACCTTTAGTACTTACCCAATTTTTGCCGTATTCCCCGTTAGTTGTGGTAAAATGCGACATGTTTATTACAATCACTAAACCTCTTCTTAGCTAGAGAAAAACGTAGAGATGTACTTCTTGGCATCAAGATAACTAGCTGAAGGGTTTTCCGGAGGACTTTCTCCTATAAAAGCGTCGCCATTGTCGATGATCACGTGTCTCACCCCGAAATTGCCTCTTTTGCTGATGGTTAATTCGTAGTTTTCATCAGCTCGATAAGTGTAAACGTGTAAAAAGTTTTCCTTGTTTTTGTACTCTGTTACTTTACATTTTTCTAGATGTAGAACCATTTTTGATGCACCTTCTGATGAACCTTTCCAGGATGTTAATAAATCTTGACGAATTTGTGACATGTTTGATGTACTTGTCAATGTTACCATTTTAAATAAAGTAAGAGTTGGATCTCCTTCGTTCCAGTCGTACCATTTCAAGAAAACTATTGCTTTTGCTGATGATGGGGTCAGCATTTCTAGGTTTTCATCTGTTAGATCGTTTTCGAAGGAAGATTTAGTTGAATTGTCTAAACTGAAGACGAAGGTCCAGTGGTTTAGAACTTGGGTAAATATCTGTCTTTGGAGGATCACTTCGATGAAAACTGCCCGGTCAGATGAAACTAGGTCATTCAATTTTAACTCTTTGAGTTCCCAGTTCTTACTTCCAGGAGTGAAAGTCCAAAGACGATAGTCGTCCAAGATATGACTAGATAACTCACTTCTAAGGTCTTTACCTCTAAAGCCCTTGGGCATCACAAGTTTCAATGAGCAAGACTGAAACATAGGACTTACAATAGGATGTAAAACCCCTGGACCTTTCCATCCTAAAATCATATCAAGTCCAATCAAATGCACTTCAGTCATCACCTCTTTATCAAGCAGCAAGGGTAAATTTTGACCAGTCTTCGAAACAACTGAAAAAGCAGAGTTTTCATTTTCAGTCTTAACATAAATCAAAATTTTGACATTTCTCTTAGTTTCAATGAAAGATCTCAAAATTCCTGTATCTGTCACTTTTAACTTCTCAACTTTTCCTCCTCGGTTCAGCGTAAAAAGAACCTCTGGAAGAACAGGACTCACTCTTTCATTATCAAACTTGTGACAATTATTGCAATTCCTTGTAAACAAAACAAATTTCGACCCTGATTTTTCCCTGATTTCCAAAATCTGACAGGCAAGAGAATATTTCTGACTTGTTGAATAAAACTCCTGAAAGTCAATTTCAGGAAAGCTTTCAAAAGACTGTGAAAAATTTTGAGAGACAAGAAAAACCAGAACTGTTGGAAATGTTAAAAATTTCAAAAAAGAGGATTTTTCCTGAGGTTTATAAAAATATTTTTTTAGACTTTCTATTAAATTTCCAGAGTCATCAAGATTTAAAACGATTTCAGAAAATTTTTCATTATTCGAAGAATTTTTATTGAAGTTCTGGCCAAGTCTTTCAACTTTTCCAGTAAAACACTGAGCAAGACTCTCATCTTCATCAGTGAGAATTTTAATGATTTTCTTAATGAAACTGACAGGATCATAACTTTTCAAAGCAGGATCTTTTCTCTTTAAACTTTCAACAAATTCTTCAGAACTGACTGAAAAGTTCGAGCATTGCAAGTCATAAAAAAGCGATTTCAGACTTCTTAAAGTCTGCGAGCCTTCTTCATTCTGTGAAACTATTCTTTTCACAACATCCAGCTGAAAAAGTCCCTGCACAAAACAGTTCAAAAGTCCAGAAAGTCCATCATCAGTGATTCCAACATAGCCAGTCCTAAGCCTGGAAGACTGAGGACAATGAAAGGTCTTCAACCGGAAGACGATAAGAACTTTGTTTGACTTTTCCTCGTTTAGCCCTTTTGAACTTGTCTGCACTGTCCAGACCGGTTCAAGTTCGTTGACGTTGAATGAAAGTTTAGAATTGTAAAGCAAATCGAACTTCTGACTTCCAAAGTTCCAGATTTTTAAAGACCCGGAGACCTGGACTTGTTTATCTGGAGACTGGAGAAGTTGAAGCTTTACTTTTAAGGACTCTTCAGTCTTTTTGAATGAAAGTTGCCAGGTCTCTAGACCTATCGTCAGGAAAGGGTCGGATTTTCGCTTTAGAGTTGAATCGTTGTTTGATGATTGAGGATCGACTTGAAGAGTCCAGCAGATTTGTGAACCTGATTCATAATGAGCGCAGTTTAGGGTGTTAGCTGTTAGAATCTGGTCATTCAGGAAAAACGGTTCTTGTGTGGTTTCTTCTGAATCTTTTTTTCGTTTCAGAGGCAAAATGAACCCGTTGTTAGAATCAGGGTTTTGCATGTCTGATTATATTTTCTTTATATCTGGAATAATGGAAGGCGAAGTTAAACTCCGAATGGAAAAAATCGAAAAAACTTTAAAATCTTTTAACCAAATTTCTACTAAACTAAGAATAAACTAACCTAAAACGCAAACTCGTCTTCAGCTAAGTATTTTTCTTCTTCTTCAGTACTTACCCTTCCAAGTAACTTATTCCTTCCTGGGTATCTCCCGAACTTGACAATGACATTTCTATGGAGTACAGCAAATCTCATCGGAAGGCTTAAATTATCCCTTAAATGTTCAGGAGTGTTTTCAATGAGCTGGGTGTACTTCTGAATACTCAAGTCTTGATACCTCATCTCTTCAGAGTGCTCAAAGGGTAGATAAGCGAAGAAAAGGTGGACAGGCCACAGTTGGCTTTCCAGGCCTTCTCTTATCAAATGCTCGACAACTGAAATCGCTTTCGGGTCGCCCTTTAGCTGCTCTCTTGAGTCAGGGAAGAGGTTTCTGGTGAACTGGTCCGTAAGGATGATCATGGCGAGACAACCTCTGCCGGTTGCAAGCCAAGAATCGTATTCGCCAGCGATCGCCCTGTCAATGTCAGACAAAAAGTTCTGCCTGATCTTTTCGTTGAATTCAGGAGTCGAGCTGAACCAGAGCGGCGAGACTGGCCCGAAGAACTGGTCTGGCGAAGTAATTCCTTCGAACCAAAAGTTCAGAATTGCGTCAATTTTGTCCATTATTACAACTATTGAAAATATTCATTCATTTTAATATTGAATTATTAGAATTTATATACGTCTTCTTTGAGGTATTTCAATTCAGCTTCTGTACTTTCACGAGATAAGATTTGGTTTCTTCCTGGAAATCTTCCGAATTTTTCTATTACGTTTTTGTGGATTATGGCATAGCTGAGGTAATTTTTCATTGATGACTTGAGGGGCTCTGGGAGATGGGAAATTAGTTCTTCGTGTTTTTGGATGGAAAGTAACTGGTCTTCTAGATTTTCTGAATGCTCGAATGGCAGGTAAACAAAAGCAAGATGAATGGGCCATAGTTGAGACTCGAAACCTTTGTTTATGATATTTAAAGATACTTGTCTTGCTTTACAGTCGCCCTTCACTCGGTCTGGTGTGTTTGAATATAGGTTCCTGGTGAACTGGTCTAAAAGAATCACGAGGGATAAGGAAGTTAAGGGACCCGACATCCACTCGTCGTATTTTCCGGATAGTCCTCTTTCTATGTCTTGTGAAAAGTTTTCTCTTATCACTGAATTTAGATCTTCTGTGGCGTTGAACCAATACGGGGTCAAATGGCCTGAGGTCTGGTTAGGAGAGTCGATTCCAGCAAACCAAAACTTCAAGATTTGGTCGGCTTTTGAGTCACTTTTAGATAAAAACCTGGAAAAGTAAGACATCCTTTATTTATCTAAAAATAATGAACTTTTTTTAGGTAAAAATATTTCTTTTAGATATTTTACTAACTATACAGATAAGCATTATTCATCCTTTGTATCTTTTTCTACTGCTTCGTATTTTATGCTTGTATTATAAAGCTTTATCGTGTTTATTTTCTTTCGCAGTGAAAAATCTCGAAGTCTTTCCTCGAAGACTTCAAATTCATTCAAAACTCCTGCCTTAAACTTTTTGATCTTGGGAAGGACACTTCTAGGACTCTTCTTCAATTCCATTAAAAAACTCAACTCATTAGGTCTGACTATTTCATCATTTTTCTCTCTTTCCAAGTTCAGAGATTTGTTTTTAATTCTTGATTTCGAGTCAACTTTAAGTGTTCTAAGGACTTTTGGAAGTTTATAAAGAGAAGTTATTTCTGTTGTCAATCTTTTGAATCCAGGACCTTCAACTTTATCAAAGAAATTTTGGTAGTAGTTTGACTTGAATCGAAGAGTGTTTTTGTAGCCTTGGGTCACGTCTGCTTGGATTGAAAGCTTCAGACTGTCTAGGTCTTGGTCGATGTAGCCTGGGATGTGGACTTTGTTTGAAAATTTTTTTAGGGTTGGGGTTTGACTGTTTCTCAGGAAATTTTTTTTCATTAATTTATCTGGAAAGTTTTGATTGGGTTATTGAGGATGGCTTTTTGAGTTTCAAGTTTTTGGATAAAAGAGTGATTTTAGATGAGTATAGATATGATTGATTTGGTTATAACTGATGTTGAGGTTTTTCACTAGAAATATTTTGTAATTACTTAATTTTTAGTTTATGATTAAATTGGAAACAGTTCATAATCAAAGGTACTTCTTTAGATATAAATAATTTATGACAATCTTGATTTATACCTATTCATTCCATTTAATTCTTGAAAGCTTTTACTATTTGTTTAAAACATGTCGAAAATATCGTAATTTTAGAATATTACTGATAAAACTGATCTCATCAACTTAGAATAATTAATTATTTTTTAGATATTTGTTCAAAAGGTACAACATTTGCAGCTCTCTGAGGCTTCTCTGCTTTTGTTTATTGATTTCACAGAATCAATAGATGAAGGTGTTTTTTGACTGTTGAATGAAAGGTTATGGTCTGTTATCACTGATAATGTTTTTATAGGCTCTTGAGGAGATTGCTGTTCAAGACTGAGAATCGAACCAAAGCAGGACGAGGACTCATAATTAGATACCATTTATAAATGAAGTAATAATTTTATTTTCGGAACTGGTTAATAACTGGATTTACAGACTTACAATATTTTATCGGAACTTTTTGGTGACATAGAAACGTCGTAAATTATTTTATCATCGAAACCTCTGAATTTTATTGGGAGAAGAAGGCTTCTCTGAATAAAGAGGAAATAAACAGAATGAGATCTTCAAGCTTTAGAAATAATCAGGTTATATCTCGCTTTTATCATATCGATTTTAAGTTTTACCAAAGTTCATATATATAATCTAATCATCGAATTTATAAACAATTTTCCCATCATGAAAGACCCTTCTAACCTCTCCAAGCAGTTCAAATCTCCTATAAGGACTATCCTCATAAACAAAACTTTTTCTCTTTCTCCAAGGATCCCAAATAACAAAGTTCGCCCTTGCTCCAACACAAATTTCCACATCAATTCCAGCGACTTTTCCAGGGTTAACAGCGAGAGTTTGCACAAGTAGCATTACATTTTTCTCATTTTTTTCGAGACAAGCAGTCCAAGCGGCAGAAAGTGCATATCCAAGACTAATAATTCCAGGAACAGCCCGGGCAAATTCCTTGATTTTAAATTCAGGTTTAACAAAAGTGTGATGAGAGGCAATGCAATGAATTTTCCCTTCTAAAAATAGTCTCAACATACTTTCCTGGTTTCTTTTATCCCTAATAGGCGGGTAGGTCTTAAGCAAAGTGTCATGTTTCAAGATATGTCCTTCATTGAACAGTAAATAATTCGGACTAGTTTCCCAACTGATCCCTGCTAACCCTGAAGTGTTTTCTCTTAAAAAGTTGAGACTTTCCGTGCATGAGATATTGCAAAAGTGAATCAAACTTCCTTCATGAGCTGTTTCGGTCACTGCTTTTATTCCTTTCACTTCCCAGGACTTTGGAATGTTGTGCAAGTAACTGTCGTAGCTGGTCTCTGCCTTTAGAGTTGGAATTACTAATGCTTTTGGACGGGATTTTACTGACGGCTTTTCTATGAATGTTGTTAGCCCGGAATTCTTGTAAGTTCGCAACTCGGCCTCTACTAAAGGGTTTGAGTCTTGAGGCTCGCATGGAAATTCTTCTGATTCGCTGTCTGTGTCTCTGGCTTTCATGTCTATCGCTGAAGCGAAGACTTGAAGTGATGCCACTTTTCCGTGAAGTCGTCTGGTTTGTGGCTCTGTTCGGAATGGAGAAGCCATAGCTAAAAGTCGAGGATCATTCACAGAGCAGTCGACAATAACCGTTTTTCCCAAATCATTCGCTTCAGAAATAATTTCAGAAAAATCTTCAGTATTAGGAGTATAACAGTCAGGCTGTGACAAGTAAATCTTGATAGGATTAGCATCAGTTAACAATTCCTCATGATGGCAAATCACAGGCAAAGGACGCATATTCATTGACTCAAACTTAAGATACGATGTGATTTCAACCAACCCTAAAACGACTCCTCCCGAATAAGCAGCCTTTGAAAGACACGATTCACATTCATTAATCCCTCGAATATTCAAGTCAATAAGTCCAGGAATGATGAAAGTGTCAGGGAAATAAAGTACATCATCATCTGGATACTGCGATTTAATTTTTTCAACCTCCTCATCCGAAAGTTTAGCGACTTGGTCAAGTTGAATGATTTCTTGAATTACCCCTTCAGAGATTTTTAGTAGAGATGCTGGAAGGATTGAGCTTCCTGTGAAGATCTTGTCAGAAAGTACCACGTAATTTAAATTGGATTCTGACATTTACTTGTGGCTTCTGGTTTTATTAGATGTGTTTTGTTTCAGGGTGTTGAGGACTGGGTAAGATAATGGATGGGAAAGGGGATTTTTAGTGTTTTCTTATTGGGATGATGGGGTAGGGATGTGGTGTAATAGGGTGTTGCAGTATTCTTGTCGTTGAATTATTACTTTTTGTGCGTTACCTTCTAAATTATTCACTATGCATTTAGATGAGACTTAAAGCTAGTAAATTAATCAAATTATTACAGGAAAATTATTTGATATGGCTTATATAAAATGATGGTAAATTTAATTAAAGATAGGAATGAGATTTAGTGTTACGAAGTTGACTTAATTTAGTACTGTACACTTTAAATGAAATTTCAGTGAGTTTCACGGAGTAGGAATTTTTAATGAATTTATATTTAAATTGTGTGAATTTTTATCATTCAAATATACAGATTTTATAAATCTAAATATCTTGGCAAAATAATTTAGAATTTACATGAGGGAATTTGAATATGATTCAATATACATCTTAAGTTATAATCTCTTTGTCATATCAGATTATAAAATAATGAAACCTGCTTATAATCCTTTGGTATATGTTAAAATTCAAGGAAATTAAAATTGTTGTTTTGGAATTTGATAATATATGAAATAGAAATTAATATCTGCTTGAATCTTCTTATTATTTAGATATCTAATACCGATAAGATTTAGTGATTATTTTGTAGGAAGATAGTCTTAGAATAATTCTAATTTTGAATGAAAATAATTAATTAGACCTGCAGTGAGGCTCAGGTAATATAAATCGGCATATTAGGAGTGATCACTTTAGGATTTGCTAAATTAGCAGCTTGTTGTTCCATTAGATGCAAAACAGCTTCTCCATGCATAACTAAAATAGCTTCATTATTTTTAAGTCGGATCAAAGTGCTCCAGATAACTTTAGTCACCATAGCTGAAATAAAAATGAAGAATAATTCAATTAGGACTTCAAATAATATATTTCCATGCACATTAATGGTGCTTTGATAGTAGTAAACTTTAATAAGTCTCAATAAACCCTCAAAAAACAACTCAAAGACTTCGAATTTATAGTAAAGTTCGATTCCATCAATGTTGAGTTTCGCCATTCCTCTTAGTCCGATAAAAGCGAACATAATTCCTGCTATATTAATAATATAATCAAAAAGCTCTAAGTAATAGAAAGGATTTCTATATCCCTGATTCAAAAATGGAATCACCGAGAAAATAAATAAGATCAAATTCATCACGCCTATCATCAAATCGCAGATTGACAAGAAAATCACTCCAGTTTTGAGAGTCATATAATTGCAAACACTTTTGTAAGGAGGTCCAAATAGTAGTAAGAATCTTTCATTTTCGACATGAGTTTGAAAATCCATTAATTATAGTAGGGTCAAGGCTTTATTGTTTTGTATTGATGAAGATTAATAAATCTCTAAGAATCAAACTGCACTAAAAATTTAATCAATCAATTTTTGAGGTTTAGTTTAAGATTTTATTCCAAAAATATGCTTTAAGATGATTTCTCTTCTATCATAATCTCAAAGAAAATTTTGAAAATAGACATTTGATAAACTATTTCCGCAAAACATTGTAAACCCAAAAATCTAAAAGTCTCTTTCTAATATTTTTCGGTATGTATGCAAACTGATTCACAAGATCGAGTTTTAAAATATTCCGATTTTTTCTATCGGTAATCGAATTGCTAATTCGTTTTTAAGCCCTTAACCACTTAAGGCATTAGAAATTGAAATCTAGATCTAATTAATCATAACTATCTATGGTTGTTGAGAAGGTGATGCAAAATAAATCGGCATTCCAGGAGTGATCACTTTCGGATTTGCTAAATTGACAGCTTGTTGTTGCATCAAATGCAAAACAGCCTCTCCATGCATCACAAGAACAGTTTCATTATTCTTAAGTCGTATCAAAGCACTCCAGACTACTTTAGTGACCATAGCAGACAACATGATGATGATGAGCTGGATAAGGACTTCCCCAAAAACTGAGTTATAATAAATTCCTCTGAAGACTGCTTCAACAATCCCCAAAATACTTTCTATTCCCAGTTCAAAAACTTCAAATTTATAATAAAGTTCAAGGTCATCAATGTTTAGCTTGGTGATTCCTCTGATCCCGATAAAAGCAAAGACAATACCTGCTATGTTAACCATGTAAGAAAGTAGCTCAAAGTAAAAGTAGGCATATCTGTAACTCCATGAGAAAAACCGAATCACTGCTCCGATGAATACGATTAGATTGAAAACACCCACTATTAGATCTAGGATCCCCAAAAGAATCACTCCGTTCTTAAGGGTCATTAAATTGCAAAGGCTTTTGTAGGGAGGACCTAATATGCCTAAAAACTTTTCGCTTTCGACTTGGGTCTGAAAATCCATTTCTAATTTTATAGGTTAAAGACATCGGTTCTTTAAAAAAAGGATTTTTGGTTGAGGAAAAAGTATTTAGTTTTTTTTTAGATTGAAGTTTAGAGGTTTCTGAGGTTATACGCTGTGGTTTTTTTAAAGTTCATATTAATTATAAGGAATCTTTAAATCTGAGTTAGGTTAATTCGAAACCTATTGTGTTATTTTTACTGATGAATAGTAAATTGCTACTGAAATTGATATCAGAATCAATTTCTCTTTATTTGATGTAATAATAGAATCGTTTGTCATAGCAGCTAAATTTAAAGGGAGGCTTAAATTTATCTATAAAACTATCTCCTATCATTCCTAAAAAAACATCAAATTTCTTCCTCCTCAATGCTTCCAACTTTAATTTCCATTCCAGCAGATATATGTCTAGGCCCAGCTAAATAGACTTCTTGAGTTTTTATCAACTTGACAGCATCTTCTCCATACAAAACCAAGTCCAAATATCCACTTTCGATAAAAACATAAGCACTCCAAGTGACTTTAGTTGCTATAAAAGATATGATATTGAAAAACAGAAAAATAACCAATTTGTATAAAAATAACCTCATCCGGAAGTGTCCATGTCTTAAAACGGTCACCTCTAAAGAAAAGATATCCAAAAGTGCCTCAAGGTACAATTCGCATATTTCGAACTTGTAGTAAAACAAAACAAGCCTTTTATCAAGGTTTAAGATTCCTTTCAAGCCGATTAAAGCGAAAGGCACATTTAAAACATTCAGAATGCAAAGACCAAGACGTATTTTTTCGTTGAAATGAAATCTCTTATGAGGCACAAATGCATGAAGATTAGAAAACAAGTAAAATGTGCCGAATATCGCTATGACCAAGTCAATTATCGTTAAAAGTATGACTCCTGACCGCAAAGTCAATACTTGAAAAGCACTTTTATAAGGTCCTCCAAGATATTTTAAGAATCTTTTGTTATTAGGATCCTCACTTTCTTCCATTATTTGTAAACCATAGTTCCATCTGGCTTTAGATATATTTTTTACCACAGTTAGACTATAACTAAATAATATAAAAAAACATATTTTCAACCTTTTAAATTTATTCCTTCATCATCTTATTATAAAAATGTTTTCTGCTCTCTCAAGAAAGTTGTCAGAACAGCTAACAATCCAACAGCTCATCGACCATTTGAAGGTTTTGATTAAAAAAGAAACAATTCCTGAGGTTTTAGAATCTTATCCAGATTCAAAATTGGATATTCAAAGAACTTTTCATTTGAAATTGATAAAAAATATGATTAATCGAAATCAATATCTTTATAGTCAATTTCATGAAAAAAATCTGAGTTTCCAGTTTATGATCACTGATTTGATAAACAATTTCGAGAATATGAATCTTATTGAAAAGAATGACTTTATGGAGTTTTACAAACAAAGCTTAACTATGGGAAACTATGACTTTCTGAAAAAAGAACAGTTTTTAAGGGTATCTAAATGTCTCAACGAAACAACTTTTAATAAAAATACTTTCTCACCAATATTATCTCAGACTTTTTATAATTTTGGATTTCTCGGAATTAAAAACCCTTTCATCAAAGAAATAAAATTTAAAGTTGTGAATAATATACGGTACTCTGATTTGCTACAGATTTTTAAAGCTATTACAATAGAACCTTACTATTTTAATCATGAATTTCTAGATGAGATATACCAGCATTTTCATCTGATTTTTGGAAGATTTTCATCTGTTGAAAACTTATTAAAAGTATTTGAAAATTATTCATTCGTTTGTGAAGTTAACAATTTGAAGCCAAAAGAAGATATTATGATTTACTTCAAAAATTTTATTGAAACAATAATAAATCAAAACGAAAAAAATTTACTGAGAATTTTTGCATTTTACAATCGTAGGATGTTGAAACCATTGGTGAATCGTTACAAACCACAATTTGAATCACTGGTTTTTAAAAATATAAGAAACAATGTCTCAATTGCTGAGACTATGCGAGTTGCACTGATTGTTTTCGCAGATGATCGTGATAAAATAGACAGTATTTTAAAAAAAAGTAAAGATCTTTATTGCGAATCAGCAGAATCATTGGATAAAAAATGGTGTGCCAACATTCTCTATAGTATGTTGTACTGTAGAGCTTCAGATCCTTTAATTTTTGAATCAATCATAAAACAATACAAACAAGAAAGAATCTCAGGTAAGAACCTGATCGTGTTTTCAATAATATCAAAAATTCTCAACATAAAACCTCCAACTTTTGAAAACATCGAATACACAAACATATCAATCGATCACTTGAGCATTGAATCCATTTTACATTTAATGCTTAATCTTATACCTCATGATAACAACAAAGAAAATCACCAAGAATACATCGATCTCTGCAGAAACACACTCATTTCAAGAAAGAAAAACTCTCCAAACATTTCCCAAATTACTGATAAATTGATTCGAATTGCAAACTTGAATACTCCAAATGAAATATTCAATTCAATTTAACTAAAAACGAAAGAAATCCTAACTCTTCAAATCCACTTCATCCAATCATTCCCCAAACATAAACCCAAACTCTTCAACATTCAAACTAAACCATAACCAGCCTAATCCAAATAAACCAAAATGTCCCGAAATCCAGCTCAGGACCTTCTTCGCAGCCCAGAAGAAGAAATTTCTGAACTAAAGCGAAAACTCGAAGAAAAAGAGCAGAAACGTAAGAAAATCTTCGAAGAGTCAAAGCAAGTTTCATCTCAAAACAAAGAAACGATTCTTCGTCTAAAGACCGAGCAAAAAAACCTTCTGGCGAACATAAAAGGACTAAGCAAGCAATTCGAGTCCGAAGTCGCAAAAGTAAAACCAGAAGAAACTGAAGAAATAATCAAACTTCGACGTCGTCTTGACCACGTCCACAGTCAGTACCTTTCCCGCAAGCGCGAGTTAAAGACAATCAACGACAAGTTGAATGAAATCCCTTCTGAGCCGAAAGGCGCTGCGGTGACGGACGAGAACCCTTTGAACCGTCAGATTCGCATGCTTGAAAATCGGCTTGACAAGGCGATGATCAAGTACAACGAGGCTCAAAGCATTAAAAAGACCTACGAGCAAATCGTGAAACAACTCAAACAAGAGCGAGTCGCTTACGACAACCAGTTAGCCGCCATTGAAAGGTCGCTCAGGGGAAAAGAACACGACTTCGAAGAACTCACTCTTCTCAGTCATGATGCGAAACATGCCAGGCAGGCAGCCGAAGCTGAAAAATGTAGATTTGAGGCTCAGGTCACTGTCGAAAGAATGACTCGGGAACAGAATGTCAAGGAAAAAAAATTTGAAGTCAATAAAAGAATTGAAGCTACTAGAAATCTGGAAATCGCTGATAAGAGAAAAGGAAGAGAAGAACTTGAACCTAAAGAAATGCTCAGCAAGTTCACAGCGGGAATCGCTAGTCATGCTTTTGCGGATCAAAAGGTTAAAGAGGAAAAACAGAAGATTAAGGACTATGAGTCTGCTTTTAGAAGGATTAAAGAAGCGACGGGAGTTTCTGATGTTAATGAAATTATTCAGAAGTTTAATACTCAGGAAGAAACTTTAGCGAATTTGGAAGGACTTAGAAGGGAAAATCAGAATAGGATTGAAAATTTGAATGAGAGGAAAGGAGAGTTGAAAAGACAGGCTGATGGAATTAAGTATAATTTGAAAGGGGATGTTGAAAGCAAAAAGGTGCTGGAAGAAGCGGAGGAAAGACTTGCTAAGGCTATGAAAAGGTATGAGAAAGGTAAAGCGAAAGTTGAAAGAATTAATGATATTCATCAGGAGACTAGAACTGGAGTTGAACATATTGCTCTTTTATTGGAAAATGTTAAACTTGAAGGGCAGTCAAATATACCTGTTAAAGAAGACAGTCTCGTAAACGTCCTGGTCCAAAACCGTTCAAAGATGGAAAAAATCTACTTCGCAGTAAAAGAGTCCGACATATTCTCAAACATCGAAAGAAACACAAAACTATTATCAAAGCCAGCAGACACTGCGAAAAGAACGGCAGCCTTCCTTCAAGCAATTCGATCAGTTCCCGAGCTTTCCGCAAGTTCTCGTTTCATGGACGAAGGGAACATAGACAACTGCCGAGTGCGAGGTTACCAAAAAGAAGAAGAAGACGATTTTTCAGACGAGAACCCCGAAGACAACCTGAACCTTAATCTCGGTTCACGTGACAAGTCAGGAAAAGACAGCACAATGAAAATGGAGCGTTTAAGTAAAGGTCTCCGGGTCAGAAGAGCCTCATCTGCAGTAGGTAAGAAAAGAAAGTTTTAATAATCTAATAACCAGGCCACCGAATGCCGCCAAAGCATTTTCAATTCTTTTCAATTTTTCTCAGGTTAGCTGCCCTAAACAATCTTAATTTAAATATAATTGTTATGAGTACTGAAGCTGCACTGAAAAAAGAGCTCAACTCATTGAAAAACGAATTCAAAGAGTAAAACCTATGCAGGTTCAAAGATCAGGCAAAAGAATACGAAGAGATTCTAGAACTTGAAATGAATGAAAAGAACATAAAAATCAGCGAATTCGAGGAAAAAATTGAAAAATTGACGAGAGAACTGAAAGTTATAAGAGAAAAGTTCTTGAAAAGCGAGCAAGATATCCTGAGACTGATCAAAGAACTAGAAACTTATAAAGACCTTGTGAAAAAACATGAAGAACAGAGAAGAGAGTTAGAACAACTGAACGATCACTGGGAAAACTCAACAAGATACCTGGAATACACAAAACAAGAACTTGAAGAAAAGCTTTACCATGCCGAAGAAGCAGCCATTCTCATAAAATCCGAACTAGAAGAGATCTCAGTCCAAAAAGAAACAGAAATCCAAAGACTCAAAGACGAAATCAAAGAACTCAAAAACGAGATAAACATGCTCAACTCATCCTCCACCAACTCTTCAAAGATCCAAGAACTCGAGTCCGCTTTATCAAAAGCTCTAAAAGACCAAAAAGACTTCGAAGAAAAATACAAAATGGCCAAAATCAACAAATGCAATTCAAGCCTTTCAGAAAAAGAAGAATCCACCACAGCCGTCAGGGTAATCGTAAAAGTCCGTCCATTTTTAGAAGGTGACGGAAAAAACCAATGCCTTGTCTGTAATGAAACTGAAATTTCAGTAGAAAGTAAAAAAATCGGCCCAGCGAAATGTTTCATGTTCGAAAAAGTCCTCGGCCCTGAAGAAGACCTTGACTACGTCTTTGAAGACCTGAGAGAAAACCTTCGATTTGCGTCAAGAGGTGGAAATTCTTGCATTTTGGCCTACGGCCAAACCGGTTCTGGAAAGACTTACACGATGAGCGGCGTTTTAACCCGTTCTCTGCAGTACCTGGAGCAGGAGTTCGAAGGTAAAGGCGTGAGTATGACTCTTCAAATCATCGAGGTCTACAATGAGCAAGTGCGAAACCTGCTGACGAATGACCCGCTGAGTAAGAACTGGAAGGACATCACAAACATGGCAGAAATCCAGCTTGGCACTGCCTGGACCCTCAAGGCCAAGGACCTGATAAAGAAATCCTGCTTGAAACGTCAGACAAAAGCGACTGACTCGAATGAGATGTCTTCTCGAAGTCACTGCATTTACACCTTGCGATTCGCTTATCGCAACATGCAAGGAAAGATTCAGTTCGTTGACTTGGCAGGAAGTGAAAGAATCAATAAAAGTAAAGTCACTGGAGAGGCACTTAAAGAAACTTTGCATATTAATAAGTCGTTATCAGCACTTCAAGATGTGATCACTGCACTTGAGACGAAAAGTGAACATATTCCTTATCGTAACTCGGTTCTTACTCGGATTTTACAGCCTACTCTTGGAGGCGCTGAAAGCAAAGTCACTGTCATTCTCGCCTGTAGTCCTGCGGAGGACTCGGTTAATGAGACTTTGTGCACTTTGGCTCTTGGTACAAGGATCAAGTCTGTTGATTTGTGCTGGGCTTTGAAAAAAAATATCAAAAGTATCGAAGTTGAGAAAACTTTAGGACTACTTGAAAAGGAAAGAAGTGAAAAACTTGCTCTTGTTAGGAAACTTGAAAAACTTGAAAGGGACTTTTCTGCTGTTCAACTTGCGATGAAGGAAAAAGAACTGAGAATCGCTAGTATGGGTGTTATTATTCAGCAGACTGAGAAGAAGTACTTGGAAAAGACGGAGACTTATAAGAAGGAGATGCTTGCAATGAAACAACGACAACTTGATGAAAGTAAAAAAATGAATCTTAGCGCTTCTACTGATGCTGACACCTTTTATCGCGTCATGACCCCGAAAAATGAGGAAAAAAAAAAACCTGTCGTTGTTTTGCAACCTGAAGAAAAAATAGTGACTTCTTCCAGTTGTAAAAACTTTAAAATCCTTGATATAAGCAAAAGGTTCGTCAGTTCAAGTCCGGAAAATTCGAAAAAAGCAGTTGTTGTGCCGAAAGTAGGAAAATCGCAAACTCCTTCAAGACAGGAAAAAAAACCTTTGATTGTAAAAAGTGGGAAACAAGTTTTAGTCAAGAACAGATGACTTGCATTAATGTTTAATTAATAATTGAACACAATCTTCACTCTGAAGCTTTTTTTCGGCTCACGATGTTTAAAAGCTTTAAAAAGTTAGGAGGTGACTTGAAGTTCATGTCGGTGTTTATTGACTCGATATAGTAAACACTTTGATGTGACTGAATCGCTTCCATTATTTTTTCTATTTTAATACAACAAAAGCCAAGCAAGTAGTTTATGTTTGACTGCTGGACTTTTAATGATTTGTCTTCTGATAACTTTTGTCTTGCGCTCGGCTTTCTTCGATCTGAAAGGATTTCGTCTGATTCTTCAGCTAGTTGAAAAACAAGACGACTCAGGGTGTTCATGGCGGATAGGACAAGTTGATTTAGTTTTTCGAGTTCTAGTTCTTTTTTTTTTAGTAGGATTTCTTGGGATTGACCTTTTTTAGTCATTTTTTTTAGTTGTTCGTCGGCTTCTGTGTCGAAACTCACGGTAAATAAAGAGTTGTATTCAAGGAGTTTTAATTTCTTTTCTTCTTTTAGATGGTCGATTTTTTTCAACGAGTCTTCAAGAGTTCTCTGAAGGCTATTCTGTATATCTTGTAAGTACTCGAAATAAGGCAGAACATCTTCTATTTTAGAGCTATTCGTTATTTTTTGTATAGTCCTGAATTTCCTTTCCTGATGTTCAAGCATTTTATTAAGCTTCGAGTATTCTTTATTTAAAATATTGTGTTTTTTTAGTCTAGCAATTTTCTGTTCAAATTCCAGAAGTTTGACATTATTTTGTTTAGTTTTTTCATACAGTTCATGTTTTTTGTGTTCAATTTCCAAATATTTTTTAAGTCTCTGCTGATCCTCATAAATTTTAAACATAAAATCAAGTCCCTGAGTTTTTTCATCCTTCTCAACCATTAAATCATTTTTAAGTCTTTTGAACTTTTTCATTAGTTGTTTTTCTTCAAACTGCACTTGTTTCAAGTCCCTAGTTTCCTTCTTAATTTCAAGCCCAATACGAAAAAGTTCCTGATTCTTGCCGTTAATAGGAAAAATCTCCTTATCCAGTAATTCCCTGCTTCTCTTCAACATCATCTTCAAAGTCTCACTATAAGAGTTCTCATAAAGCAAGTCATTTCTCACTTTCTCTAAAAACCCTTTTTTATTTTCCAAATGATCTTCGATTTTTTTGGTTTCCACGTCAAAAGCTTCTAAATCATCAAGAATTTTACTTAAATCTTCAAATCTTTTACTTTTTTCCAAGAAATTTTTATGAATTTCATTGAAAGTTTCCTTTTTTGTCAAGGTAAAACCTTTAATTTCTTGCAAATGTGCTTCAATATTTGCTGACCGGTCAATTTTTTTGATACTTTTGAAAAAAATCGTGTCTTGGGTGCTGTTTGCTTCGCTGTTAATTTTCGAGTCGATTTCCTGAAGTTTTTCCTGAATTTTTTCAGAAGGTTTTTGAAGTGGGACAATATTTCCTTTGTATGAATTACTTTTAAGAAAATCGTTCCAGTCAATTGTTGAGAATTTTTTAAGGTTTTTTGATGGGTCAGTTACAGGCTTTGGAGTTTTTTCAGTTTTGGAAAAAGTTGGGACTGTCATAGAGTTCGAAAGAACTGAACGTTTTGGAAGCGATTTTCGATGTTTTAAGGACTTTTCGAGGTTTATTGTGGTGAGACTGAAAATTGGGTTTTTTAAAGGCAGGGCTTCTGAGTCGAGTATCTGGATTTCATGGGATAAGAGAGTAATTGCTTTTGAAGTACTTTTTCGTGAGTTCATTTTATTAGAATAGAATTTAGTTCTCAATTCTACTGAAGATAATTATTTGATCAGGTGAATGATACTGAGGACTGAGAAAGAGATCTTCTATGACTACCTCCTCCATTCATTTCTTTATTTCCTTCGTCTCCTTTTAATTCTTTGACCTTTGCAAGTATTTCAAAAATGCATTTATCGACAAAATCGATTCCAGTGTCCTCATTCATATCAAACTCATCAGGCAAGTCCTTATCTCCAAAGTTTTTCCTCGGTTCATGTAAATCAGAATGATCGAAATCTGATATACCTTGAGAAATTCGATTAGAGTATCTTTGAAATGCAGAATTTTGACTGAGTCCAAGTGAAATTCGATTCCCTCTGAGAATTTCAATGCAATCTTTCAGGTCTTTTTCAATGATATTTAAACTTTTTTCATATGCCCAGAGGTCCATTTCAATTTCGTCTTCATCATCATCTTCATTTTTTATGCCTCGATTAGCGAATTCGAACCATTCATACAAATTTTTATTTTCAGACATGGCTTCTTTGTATTCATTTAAATCGACGATGCCGTCTTGGTTGCGGTCAAGTTCTTTGAAGTACTTTTCGATTACTTCTGAGCCAGTGTTAATTTCGCAGCCTGTTAAAGAGTTGTACATTTTCCACATGCTTACCAACCATTCAACGAAATCTTCGTATGTGATCCCGTCGGAGTCGGAGTTTGTTATTAGTTTGAAGCTTTGCTCTGCTTTTTCTTCTGGACTTCCGTATAATAGGATGTCCATGTATTCTAAATAGCTACCTAATGTAACGTAGCTTCTTCTTTTGCACATCACACTGAAGATACGGTCAGATATTAAACAGGTTGTTTCTAGACCGAGAAGACCCATGTTTTCTCGGAACTGTTCTTTTGTGAAATACTTGGAATTACCGATTTTGGAGAAATTTTCTACGTAAAACTTGAGTTTCGCTTCGGTGAATCTATAACGACTTGAGTATTTATTTACCTGCCTATCAATATGAGTATTGATACTCTTAGTCCCACAGCAAAACATTTATGAACCTAATCCAAAATGGTTCTAAACGTTTTTTCAAATATGGGCTCATCCTGTTCCTGTTACTCAAACCCATCAGACTCCCGTCTAGAAGACTGCGACATAATCCACCACCAAGACTTCCTCTTAAAATCCTCAAAGCCATTAGCCTTAAACCAATCAAGTTACCTTCAAGAGACCCACGAGAGCTGGAACGAAAAAGTGAAACTTTCAGAGCAAAAATTAGGTCCTTTCACATACGGCGCGAACGAGTCAGGTCCAGAAGACTCTTTTCTTCCTCTTTTTTCAACAGAAGGCTGGGTGTACATCGGGCATGTTTCTTCAGGTAAAAAAGTAGGCAAAGGAGTTTACATTTGGCCTGATGGGTCGAAATACACAGGCTTTTGGGCTAATGACCAGGCAAATGGAAGGGGAAGGCTTATTCATGCTGATGGCGATGCTTATGAAGGCGAGTGGAAAGACGATCAAGCAAACGGCAAAGGGACTTATTATCATTCTGATGGAGCGTGGTATCAAGGTGAATGGAAAGAAGACCAGCAACATGGAAATGGAGAAGAACACTGGCCTGATGGGTCGTCTTTTAAAGGATCCTACTCGAATGGGTTTAGGCATGGAAAGGGAATTTTTATTTGGCCTGATGGCTCTAGTTATGAAGGGGACTTTGAACATGGAAAAATTCAGGGAATCGGAACTTTGGTCTGGGCTGATGGAAGAGTTTATAAGGGGCACTTTTCGAACCAGCAAATGACTGGCAAAGGAATACTCACCTGGCCTGACGGGCGAAGGTACGAAGGTGATTTTTTAGAAGACAAGAAGCACGGACATGGAAAACTCCAGGTCAACAGTCAAAACTTCTACGAAGGCGAGTGGATAAATGGAAAAAGACACGGAGCCGGGACCCAGTGTGTAAACGGTGTATTATCCCAGGGTCATTGGAAGGAAGGCATTCTAGTTGACTAGATGAAACTTTTTAACTAACTAACTTTTATACTCTCTAAGCAAACGAGATAAAACCGCCTGCTTATGAACGACCGAGTCAATTCCTGGTTTCCTCTCATCAAGCCCTGCCATGTACGCTTTGATCATATCAGTAAGTACCCTATCCATAGTAGCCAAAGGAAATTCACTAGGCCTTCCAAGTATCCCTTCTCGTCCTTCTCTCAAATTTCTAGCTTTTTTAAGGTTCGTAAGATTTGAATGTACCAGTGCTTCATTGAGCCTTCCAAGTTTGCTGACGATTCTAAAGACCCAAGCCGTTTGTTTCCCTGCAAGATCGACTAAATCAACAAGACTTGACCCTTTCGCGTATTCAGTCTCGAATTCTTCAACCCTCATCTTCAAGTCATCATCAGGACTCATCTCTAACAGCAGGCTGCCGACTGCGTGACTAGTCAAGACGATTTCATTAACTGGCTTGCGGACCTGACTTTCCAGTTCTTCTTGAATGGAACGTTTTAAGTGCTCTTGCAACTCGATGAGCTCTTGAAGACTGTGAGAGCCTTCTGACATCTGGTTGATTACTTTTGACTGGACTTGGACTTTCAGTTGCTTGTTCTCTGTTTGAAGGTCTTGCACCTCGCTTTGAAGGGAATCGACGAGGTTGGAGTAGGTGCTGTGGTCTTGGTCGAATCGAAGGACCAGACGATGGAAAAGACGAGCTTGCTCTAAACGGGTGGGAATCGAGGTTAGACCGAGTTTCACGAAGAATTTTATGTAGTCAAGCTGGCCTTGAGGAGACTCTTCTGGAAGACGAAGGTCTTCGATGAACTGGTCGGACTTGTCAAGGTCGACTTGGTTGTCTTCTATCGCTACTAGGATTCCTAGAGTCTTTTTTATTAACTCTTTTTCTTCCTCGAATTTAGATATTGCTTCGTCGTAGGCTCTCTCGCACTCGTCACCTAGGTCGGAACGCTTCACTGTTCGGACTTTAGCATCTTCCATGTCGCAGAGGTTATTCAAGTTCCTGATGACACTATTAATCTGATCCCTTAAAATATCCAGTCCCTCTCTCGAATTTGAAGGATCAGCATAACTAACCGACAAATAAGTCCTTCTCCTTTCATTAGTCTTCCTAGTATCAGACCTATAAAAGAACTTCTTCATTGCTTCCGTAGTAACCTGAGAAGCCTGCTGAAACTGAATCTGTCTTTTATCAAAATCCTGCAATTTATTAATCAAATCAGTCAAAGTATTCGCTTCTTCCAACAAATTCAACAAGCACCCCAGTTGTTTTTCACAGAACTTCTGTTTAAGCACAAGAGTATCCAAAGGTTTACTACAAGTCGGTAAATTTTGTCTTTCATCAATCACAGCCTGCAACTTATCCTTCATCGACAAATTATCAATAAAAAGTTTTTGATAACCCTGAACAATCAAACTTTCTCCAACAGTTAAAATCCTGTCCATAGTTTCAATAGTTTCCTGAAAGTTTCCAGTGATCATGCCGCGAGTGGAATTTTTCGATCTCTTTAAAGCCAGGGTGACAGGTTCTAACTCGCTATAATTAGGGACTTCAGCGTTTTCCACTACTTCAGAGACCATTTCGTTCAAGGTCTCGATGAGTCGCTCTTGAAGTCTTGCAGCCTCTGAAGTGTTTTGATCTGGAGACTGAGACTTTTGAGTTGTTAAGAAAGCCACTCGGTCTGATGACAGACTTTGAATTCGTTTTGTGAAGGTTTCTTGCTTTTCTACTGGAAGCGCTTCTCGGAGAAGCACCAGCGATTTTTCGGTATTGAATAAATTCGATGAAAGTCTTTGGAAGGTCTCTGGAAGGTCTGGACTTTGATTCTCAGCCATAATTATTTTGATTGTCGTGAGAGGAAAGGATGGTGGGTTTCTGGGTTAGTTTGAGAGAGTTGGATGCTTTAATAATGGCGAAGAATTTGATTGTTTTGTTGCTTGTCGTACTTGGGCAAGTCATGGCGAATGGACCTAAAATTGAATATAAGGCGGACTGGCTTAATTTTACTTTCACTTCGAAGGAAGAGTACAACAGTTACATGCATTCGGACAACTATACAAAACATATGCCTGTCGGGATTAAAATCAACTCTAAAGGAACTATTTTTATTTCGGTTCCTAGACTCAAGGAGGATGTTTACTCGACTTTGAATGTTTTGAATAAGGATGGATCGTCGAAACATGTTATTCAGTTGAGTCCTTTTCCTAGTCATAAAGAAAATGATGTGGATAATCCTGATGGTTTGAAGTCGGTCATGGGCTTTGAAATTGACCTTGATGATAATTTGTGGGTGCTAGACATGGGCACAGTGGCAGGAGTCAGGTTTCCAGGAACAGCAAAGCTGCGAAAGTACAACAGCAAAGGTAAGAAAATAAAAGACTACCCTCTAGACAAATACATAAACCCCACATATTCCTTCCTAAACGACCTAGTAATCGACGTGAATAACGATTGGGTGTACATCGCAGACTCAAGCGGAGTGACTCCAGCATTTATAGTAGTAAACACGAAATCAGGAGAAACCCGAAGATTGATGGAAAAAGCTCCATCATTCATGCCCGACCTGAGCCTGTGGCTGAATGTAAACGGAACAAAAGTGAACCAAGACAAGCCAATCGAGACAGGACTTGACGGGATAGCCTTGTCATGCAGTAAAAAAACTATTTACTATACTCCTCTCACTAGTCGAACCCTTTACGCTATAAGAACTGAATACTTAAAGGACGAAAAAAGTAATCCAGAAAAACACGTCATTGAACTCGGGTATAAACTCAGCGCCAGTGGAGGACTTGTCTCGTCGAGGAATGGACGACTTTACCTTACTTCCTTGGAATTAAATAGCATCTTGCTACAGGCTGATATTAAACCTAATGCTGAGAACTTCCAGTTTAATGTTTTTAAACCTATCATCAATGATACTAAACTTGTCTGGCCTGATACTTTCGCTTTTGATAATGAAAAGAAAACTTTGTGGGTTGTCGCGAATCAGTTTCATAATTTTATGAGTGGAAATATGAATTTTACTCACCCTCTCAATGGAGATTCGAATTTTTATATCTGGAGTGTTTATGTGAATGATAAGAGTTACATCGAGGACTGTCTGGATAATGATGTGGAAAGTGAAGATAATAAGTTTCCTTTGTGGGCTATTATTCTTGTTGTTATCGTTGCTTTAGTTGTAGTCGCTATCATTGCTTGTGCTATTCGAAATTACATTCTGGCTAAAAAGAAAAGACAAACTTTTTTAAGTTAGAGAGTTAAAGAATGGCCTTTTAGGTTAATATCTTCGAATTTCTGAATGTTTTAGATAAGTTATCTTTTCGCTTGAAGAGATTTATTGATGTAGTTAAGGAAATTAGTTTTGAATAATTAAATGATTTTATTAGATTCTATTATATTGATTTGATTTCAAGCCATTCAAGAACTGCACCCTTAAGTGTAACCGCATTGCAGAGAATACTTATTATAGCTTCAACTTCATTTTTCTTTTATGAGGAAAATCTTTTGCACCCTTAATTTGAGATGCAGTGTATCACTATACCATCCTCAGGAATATGAGAATTGGTTAAGCTTATGATGAATATACAAGGAATTTCAAAGTTTAATTTATTGGCGCTTGAAAAAAAAGCTACTTTTGATGGAGATTTGCCAAGAAATACTGGGGAAACTTACAGACTTAACTAATAATGGTAATTTTTAAATTTTCTTATAGGCAAATGACCAGAAGGCTTTTTGGGTATTTTCTGAAAAATTTATCATATCTTTTTACTCAAATAGATTATTGAGATGTGTTTATATTTTATATATATTAAAATAAATTCATTTTATATAGTTTTAATATTTAACAAAGATTTTTTGGTAGATAGGCAAGCGTTTGGAATTTTAAGTTTAATCAATTTTTTTAAAGTTATAATAAGTTTTTTGAGGAATTATATGCAAACACTTGAATTATTAGTATGGAGATGATGGAATAGTGTTTATTGAATTGTAATTATCGAAACAAGAAGAAAGTATCATGAATATTCTATTAGTAAATGCTTATCATTTAGTTATAAGATATTTTTTGGTGTTTTGCTCAGAGCATCCAAATAATCTATTACCTCTAACAAAATAAAGAATTGCAAAGCATAATAAACAGAAATCAATTAGGAGTGGTTGAGTTATTTTCCAGTTTTACATAAGCAACTTACAATTACTCCTTTTATCAAATAATAAAGTAATGTATTTTCATTATAGTCTCTAATATAATTTATCTTTCAAAGATACTTTAAATATTTATAAAGGCTTAGTTCAAGCCACTTTTAGTTTTCCTTCGAAAATAATCTTAAAAAATTTTAGTTAAAACCTCACGAAAATGGCTTAGATAAATTCCAAATGGTTCACGTTTTTGACCTTATCATTGAAAACGACGATTTTTCTCCAAAGGACTTAACAATTAATCAGGATGATGAGATTCAAATTTTTATTTCAGGGTTCTCTCCTACTGGGACCACATACACACTTTACACAGAGGAATTTTCATCAACTCTGGCCCAATCCCAAAAAATACTCCAAAAATTCAAAAATCCTGGAGAATTTCGCTTGAAATGCAAAGAAGTCTCCTGGATGTCAGCAAAAATCACTGTCTTGAAAAAAATCAATCAAAACGACTCATTAAACAACTCCCAAATATCAAATTCTTCAAGAAAAAAAAAATCTAAGAATGCTGTTAAGACTAAAAGAAAGGCAGAAAAAAATTTTGTAAAGAAACTTCAAACTTCTGATGAAATTTTTGAAAAGGTTTTTGATTTAATATCAAATAGTTGCAAAGATTCACAAGGAAACTTAGATAATGTAAGTGATATTCAGAAGAAGCTGATTTCTGAGGTAAAGACTGGAAATTCTTTGATTAAAATCCCTGATACGTTCAAAGAAAGAATTCAAATTGTCTCTGAGGATTCGAATTTTCTAGAAAATATGAACAAAATGAGTAAATTAGAGGTTGTTGAAAGAACTTTCAAGATCAACTTGTTATTAAATCGATATTTCTCGAGTTTATCTGCTGAAAATATTGAAAATATGCTTGAAGAAAGGTGGAATAGGAATGTTGATAGTCAGAAGAATTATTAGTTTTAAGTTGATCACATTTTTTTATTTTTTGACTGTAGGGTTTTTTTGAATGAGGGATTAAATACTGAGTCTTCCTAATAACTTATCTGTGAATATATTATAAGGAAATAACTACTAAATAATGAATACAAAAAAGGTAATGAATATAGTATAATCACATCGTTAATCTTGCAAGTAATACCTGTAATATATACTAAAGTTAAACTTTACTATCTGAATTAACTGAATACTGTCCTTCGAACAATCCTGATTGAATATCTTCCTATAATTAAAAGTTATCTTCCTTTAAAGCGACTCAATGAAATACAAATACTTATTTTAACCTTATAAATTATCGATTTCATGAATAAGTTAAAATCCCCTCAAAACAACCCTTCAAAATTTCGAGGACTCTCAAATATCTCCTGCTTCAACGCAAGATACCTGATCTCAAAGAACCCCGACAATTTCCTCCAAGACTCTTCATTACAAAAGCAACTGATAACAAAAAGACTCAAAGAAAAAAAGGCCCGTCTCTTACGTCAACGTCACTCAATAGCAGAAGAAAACCTAGAATCATTAAAAAAACAGTTAATCCAATTCAGATCAAAAATGCAAGACCAGGACTTCCAGTTAAACCTGAACTTTCACATAAAAAGACTTAAAATGATCCAATTTAAAAGTGCGATAAAAATTCAGTCAGTTGTCAGAGGATGGTTGACTCGACTTCACCTCGAGTCAATCCTTCTCAAGTCCAGTAAAGAAAAAATGCAGTCAAATCTTTTCAGCATGTCACAAATAGAAAAGCATTGCTTGCTTAACATTGGAGCAAGACTCACTCAATCCGCTGTAAAAATACAAAAATTCTTCAGACGCTTCAGATTTTTAAAAAAAATCAAAAGACTATCTCAAGCTTATTCTCAACACCTGGAATCAATAAAAGAACCTCATTACCTTATAATTAAAAAAACTATTCGAAGACATCTTGCCAGGCTCACATTATTTGAAATTCGTTTCGAAAAGGAAAAAACCTTGAAACTTGAAAAAATCAGAAAAAAACTCGCGATTTTAAAAATCAGGAAAATTTTCAAGAAAAAAAAAATCACTTTTAAAGTAATCAAAGCGAAAGTAAGGAAATTTAGAAAACTTTCGAGATACTCGAACAGGTTTTCATTGAATAAGTCGCCTTTTGAGAGTAAGGGTAATTTGGAGCTGATTGAAAAAAAGCATAAGTCTGTTATTCTTTCTCCGTCGAAGGACATGCTGGGTGAAGAGTCAACAAATTTTTTGGGGTTGGAAGTTTTGAACTTGCCGTTGCCTGAAACATTTTTCAATGCTGAACAAGAAGTCAATCAGAGTAAAGCTGAAACTTTAGTTTTTAAGAAGCCTGTTGAAATAAAAAAGAAGAGGAAAAAGGTGCTGTTGATGAAAAAGGTTAAAGATATCAATTTAATTCCTTTGCTTTATCAGAGAGAACTTGAAGATAGACCTAATACGCATCATTTTATGAGGACTACTGCTTCTATTTCGAGAATGCTTGAAGCAACACCCACTAGGTCACCTCCTAAGTTTGTGAATAAGTATCGGATCCGAATGCAAAGCTCGATTAACAATTTTTCAAGATAATTTTATAGATGATTTTAATACTCTTAAATAATTTAAGGAGATTTGAGTTTAATTGTTATTGTTGCAGATGACATAACTATTATAATATAAATGGAAGATACTAACATCCTGAAAGAAAATCCTAACTTTAAGCCAATCTCTTCAGGTATTCATGATTTGAAGTCAATCACCCATCTATTGACACAAGAGCCAGTACTTTACTCAAACTCTATCGAATCTGACGTAGAATATAGACAAATGGTTCTAAATTCTCCAAAAATAACAGCATTCCTAGCAAGATCAGATGGAATAGTCTCAGAACTCTGCATATCAAATTTTACGATCATGAATTCCTTCAAAATATTCAAAAATCCAATAAAAGGTTTAAAAATCTCTAAAACTGGGTCATTCTTGGTGCTTGTTTCAGAAGAAAATTCAGTCTGCGTTTGGAATCTTCACCAGAATAAATCATATGCAACGCTAGATCTAACACCTTGCAACATCACAACTTTCGATTTGACTGCAGATGAAAAGGTTGCCTGCATAGGGGGAAGTGACTGCAGCGTGCACATTTGGTTTTTTCAATCGAAATCCTTTTCCCACATCCTGATTGGACACATATCAGAAATCACTTCAATTAAGGTCTTAAGCAACAGCAAGGTCCTTTCATCATCCAAAGATAAAACAATAAAACTTTGGAACCTTGAGAAATTAAATGAAGATTATTCATTCGAAGAAAATTCTTCGATAATAAACTGTATTGAATTAAGCAACAATTCAAGTCTTTTGGCATCTGGTTCAAGTGATTCAACAGTGAAAGTTTGGGAACTAGAGAGCTTTAAGTTGAGTTTTAACTCTGATGGGCATACAGGTGAAGTTTATTGCTTGGCGTTTTGTTCAGACAATTTGTATCTAGCTTCAGGTTCTCAAGATAAAACAGTGCGAGTAATGAGTTTGAAGACAGGAGACTTGATTTTTCTTCAGGACCAGCATGAAAACTATGTTCTTTCAGTAATTTTCCATAATAGTTTTTTGATCAGTGTTTCATCCACCAGTATATTTGTCTGTAATTTCTTTGAAAAAAGAACTGAAGTGGTTTTAGAAGGTCACAGGTCATGGATACAAGATATTTCTATCTTAAAAAACCATAACAAGCTAATCAGTGTGTCAATAGATAAGACTTGCAAACTGTGGGATTTGAACTCAGAAGGTGTGAAATTCACGCTAAAAGGACATAGTTATACAGTTAGTTGTCTTGCAGTATCAAAGGACAACAAATTCATTGTAAGTGGCGGGTCAGATCATCTAGTCAACATCTGGTGCCTTAAATATAAAAAACTGATTCACCGACTTGAAGGTCATAAACATAATGTCAGTTGTGTAGATTTCACCAACAACTGTACTCAAGTTATAAGTACTTCATGGGATGGGACAGTGAAAATATGGAATATCTACTCAGGTACATTAGTTCATTCCTTCGAATCAATAAAATCATACATTTTCAGAATGGCTTTATCAAGTAACGACAAGTCACTGATAACAACTTCTGGAGATTACTTTCTCAGAGTTTGGGATATAATTGAATTTAAACTCTCTTTGGAGGTTGATTTCAAAGAAGCAATCCTCGGATTAGTGATCAGCAAAGATAGCAAATTTGCTTATGCTGCCTCTTTAAATTCCGTTATCATGGCCATCAATCTGCTAAAGTTAACAGTTGAAAAAAACATCAAGGCCAGCGCCAATATCCTTGGAATGTGTTTTTCTAAAGATCAGTCTAAACTTCTAATATGTCTTCAGAACTCAACACTTGAATCCTGGGACTTAAAATCATTTTCTGCAGTAAAAGTAATGAGTGGACATAACTGTCGATGGCCTTTGTTGATCTCTTGTGCAGATTTTCAGTATTTTGCAGTGGTTTCTGAAGAAAAGTATTTGAAAATCTGGAATTATTGCAAAGGCGAAGAGTTTTTTTCATTAAAAATGTCAAGACCAATAGAAAGTTTGAAAACTACTAATCTTGGAAATTTTGTTGTTTGTGGAATGTCTTATGGTGATGTCGTTCTGGTCAATATAAAGGAAAAAAGAGTTGAGACTAGGTTTAAAGGACATACTGAACAGATCTCTTCCTTGGCCACTGACCATCGGGATAAATACATCATTAGTGGATCAAAAGATTTCAGTATAAAAGTCTGGAAAATGATGGACTTTGAAAAAAATTCTTTAGTGAATCAATCCGATGAAATTTCTGTAACAACAAAAATTTTACCATTAGATGATAGTCATTTGAATCATACTTTTGCGAAAGACTCAGAAAACTTTGAAACTAATAAGTTGGGGTTTATGCATTATAATAAAATCTTTCCAGCTATTTTATTCAATGGCTTTCGACAAAGATTATACAAGAAATCACTTCCGTTTATATCTGATTGTGCTATTTTGTTAAAAAGCAATAATTTAGCTCATATTTATTGTATGTTAGGACTTTACAGTCATTTAGAAAGAGCCTTGGCTCAAGGATGCCAAATCAGAAGAAATTTCGATGGTCGGTCACCAATGTTTTATGCAATATTGAAAAACTCTGAAAAGTGCATCGAAGTTATGCTTAAGTTCATGATAAGTTTGAGCACTCGTGATGATTCTTTGAATGAGTATATAGAATTTCATTTTGCACTTAGAGATGATTTCTTTGATATGATTCAACTTTCATCTCAATTTCTTCCACAATATCTTGATAGCATGTTTATTGTATCGAAGGACCCAAATTTGCCGAATAACATAAGATACTTCAAACCACCTTGTATGTTATTCAGTAAAAGTTTTTCTATTTCTTTTGATAAATTTAAAGAAATATTCTCCAATAAAAAATTCAAACATTCTGAAACTTTCGTAGTATTTCGATCAACACCTTTTAAAATAAACTTGACTCCTTCATCAAGAGAATGTTTTAATTTGCTAAACTCACTCATTCATTCAAAAAACCCTAAAATATTCAACACCCATCTGGTAAAAACCCTTCTCGACTTCAAGTTCAAAAGATACAAACGAACGATATACTTCCTAACGTTTATCTCCTTTTTAAACCTGATTTTTATGTTATTTTCAATTTCAGCCTTCGAGCTGGTGACTTTTTACCAATTTTTATATCTAAGCACTACTTTCTTTCAGCTACTTCATGAAATCCTGCAACTTTTTTACGAAGGACTGAAAAGTTACATAACAACCAAAAGAAACCTTCTGGATGTAACAACTCTCGTTCTTTCCTTTACCTGGATCTCCACCAACATCGGCACTCAAGAACCTTCTATTTTAATGTGGTTGATGGTTTTTTTCAACTCTATTGCAGGACTGAAGATCTTCAAAGCTTTTGATGCGACAAGGTTTTACATCAGTCTTCTTTCACAGTCAATTAAAGAAACTTATTCTTTTTTAGTGATTTTTGCGTATTCGACTTTTAGTTTCGGAGCTTTGTACGTCGCTTCAGTCGGGGTGAAGTACTCAGTTTTTAATATGTTGTGGAAAACTCCTTATGAGATGAATTTCGGGATTTTTAGAAATTCTGAAGAATTAAATTTAGAGTATCTTTATTTTATTCTTGGATCTTTCTTGAATATCGTCCTTATGCTTAATCTTCTTATTGCTATTTTAGGAGACTCTTTTGATAGGTTCCAGATGATTGCTTCGGAATCGGATTATGTGGAAAAACTTGATGCT
Source organism: Stentor roeselii (assembly GCA_006503475.1). Lineage (NCBI taxonomy): Eukaryota > Ciliophora > Heterotrichea > Heterotrichida > Stentoridae > Stentor > Stentor roeselii. Next base: position 77,032 of record RSEH01000068.1, on the reverse strand, counting down.
ATTATAGAAGTTGAATCTATTTTTGCTGTTTTTAAAGGAGAGAAGATTAAGGGATATGCTCAGATTTGTGATGTTGAAGGGACTACTGGAGATGATGTCTGGGGAGGGAAAATTAAGGAAATTGAGGTTAAGATTGAAAAGTTTTCAAAAGAAATTCATAGAAGTTTAGAGAAAATTGATAGAAAGCAGAATCTTATTGAGGAAAAAATTGATAAGTTGATTAGCAGATGTGAAGGAAAATAGTTTAGGATAGTATGGCTTGATAATTAGTTATTTAAAAGATCTAGTACTGAATATTTCTTCATTTGCAAGTTATCATCTAACTCGACTAGGCTATCAGAACCATTGTTTTCAATATTTTTCCATATTTCAATCGTCCTAATCACAAATTCTGAGAGTTTTCTTCCGAACTCTAAACGTTTAAAATCAACTTCTTCACGACTTTCACCGGTCATCATCCCTGAAGTTTCCTGTAAAAATTGAAAAAAATGAAAGAAAGTGAACTGAATGCATGCAAATACAAATATAACATAAAAGTTACTTAAAATTTCTTTGATTTTCACAAGATGCTTGTCGATATTTCCATGTAAAAACTTTTTATAATAGTCTCTTTTGATGTCAGCAACTTCATCTTGACTGAATTCGTCCTCATCAAAAATAAAGAAGCTTGAATTAATCCTCGGTTCATAAAGTCTAAGCTCAATCAAAGCTAAAAGATTAGCCTTAATAAAAACATTGAGAAAATGAAACCCAATTTCATCAACACTGAAAAAATCTTGATTAAACAAATGGCCTGCCTTTAAAACATGAATTCCGGTATTCTGCTTTTGATTATACTTCTGGATCAACTTGCTTAAAACTACAAAAGCCTGTTCTTTACTTAAAATAATTTGTTCTTCCAATCGATGCGCTTTAGAATTAAGTCCCCCAATCAATTTCTTGCAATAAGGACAAATCGACTCTTCTTCAGTCAATCCGCAGTCAGAAATAAAATAAATAAAATCACAGTCAGAAGAGCATTTAAAGACTCGAGTTGTTTCAAGGTACTCATAATTTTCTATCAAAAACATCAACCGACTCAGTCTTGCACTTGGAAGTCCACAAATAAGCGAAGAAGATTTAAAAGAATTCTCTAAAGAATCATGAAGAAAACCTTCAGGACTATAAAAAAGTTTGACGTACTCTGATTCATTTCTACGGTTCATATAAGTCAAAGCGAAAATATTCAACTTCAGTAAAGCTGGACTTTTATTTGACTTGATTGATGAACTCAATGAAAAGTTCGCAGATCTTCTATCAAAATTACAGCTAAGTCTCTCTAAAGCTTTGAAATTTTTCAGAGATCTTGAAAAATTTTCTAAGAATAAAGACAATGGGTTTGGAGGACTTTTAACCAGCAGGTTGTTTTGTCTATGAAAAAAGAATTTAAAGTAAAAAATATTAATAGCTGCGAAGAGAAGTTCAATTGAAAAGCCCTGCGAAATGTCAAGTTTAGGATGTTCAAATCGAGAGTTCTCAACAATTTTAACAATTTCAACAATTTCCTGATACTCCTGGCTTCTCGGTTCAATAAAAAAATAAAACTCAGGACTTTCCATTTATCCAAACATCTTCAACCAATTCAACTTCTTAGTTTAAATATAATGGACAAAACCTCCTTCGAGCTCCGTCCTCACGACCAACTGAAAGACCAACTCCTGAAAGTAATAAAAAAACAGACAGAAAAAGACTACATCAACATCAAAAAAAGCTTAAAAATCGAAAAGAAACGATTAGAAAGACTCTCATCTCAACAGCAGCTATCAAGACAGCAAATCGAGTTCTACACCCAAGAGTACCAACTCGCTTTAGACAACATGAAAAAGTCAAGTTCAAAAATAACGAAAGAAATCTGTGAAGAATTCAAAACTCTTGAAAAACCTTCAGAAATAGTTGAAGAAATCGTTTGTAAAGTGATGTTAGTCTTCGGCCAGCCTTCAAAATTCTCTGATTTTCTGAATTTATCAGAAAACTACTCAGAGTTCAAAGACCTTCTGAACACCACTGCGAATTCAGTCCTGCCAGACACGGTGATCAATGAAATCTTGCCGATTTGGAAGAACCAGGCGTTTTTCCAAGCGAAAGTAGCCCGATGCAGTAAACTCGCTTCTCTTTTAGCAGAGTGGCTTAGCTTCACCGTTGAATTCAGCTTAAAAAAGTCAACAGTTCTAACTTCTAAAAGAAAAGACCCTGAACTTCAAAAGAAACTTCGAATTCAAACAGATATTTTGAAAGACCTTGGAAAAGACCTGCAATTCTTAAAGGAAAAAATGAAAAATCTTCAAAAAACTCTGAAAGATTTGGAAACTGATGAACTTAGTCGCACTTTCAAATCGATTTCAAACAATGATCGGAAGTCATTCTCATCAACTTCACATCGAAGGTCTTTAAGCCAGGTTTTTGGCTCTTTGAACTTGCAGAACTTTCCTAATTTCAACGATGACGAGCTTTATGGAGAAATGCCTGAACAGACCTCATCAGAGGAAAAGCTGATAATAGAAGGAAACGAGTCAATCGGCTGTTGTCGGATGAGGTTTTTTTGTTTTTAATTTAATTATTTCTTACATGTAGTAAAATTTTCCCGCTTGATGATTCCCACGAGTCGTGAGTTTTCAGTTACGAAGATTTTCATGATTCCCAGCATGTGGAACATGAAGTGGATTTTAAAGAGATTCGTTGAAGAAGAGACTGAAATCGGGTCCGCGTTCAACGCGAAGTGTTTGTGTGTGAAGTCCACTGGACTTTCAAGGAAATACTCAAGTTCTTGCCCGAGTCTTGTTGAAGTTGAAGGCGCCTCGTATTGAGCGAATGACTTCCAAATGTGAAGTTCTTGTTTCACCTCTGAAGGCTGGTTAAGCGAAAAGGTTTCAATCATGTAAGCTATGTACTTTTTTATACGCCTTGCACTGGTTTCAGCGATTAGGAATCGAGAGTCGTCAATTACAGCGATTTTTTCCTCATCTTTTAACTTTAAAAGAGGTTTCAAGTCTTGCAGGCTGCAGTGAATGAACAAGTAAGACGGAGGTTCCATGATGTCTTTAGCGGAGTGGCTGTAAAGCACTTCTCTTCGCACTGCTGGTAAAAAGGGAATGCTTCTACTTTGAATCGTCACGTCGTATATGTTGAGTTCAAGACTTTTCGCGATTTGACAGGCGATCACCACTGCCAGGGTCATTGGAATTAAGTAACGAATTTCTCCTGTTAACTCGATGATTATCAATGTTGCACTCAAGGCGTGAGTTGCTGACCCGAGCATTGCAGCGCCTCCAACTGCGGCGTATAAATTAGGATGTCCCTGAGCGCCAAGTAGTCCAGCTAATACTCCAAAAGCCCTTCCAGCAGCGGCGCCGCTATCAAGAACAGCTAAAAAAATTCCAAAGGGAATCTGGACACTGATACTCAAAGCAGTGAAAAAGGCTTTTACTATGCTAAAACTGAACAAGTCCCAAAAGGAACTCCAATCTTTCCCTAAATGGTCTTTTTCAATTAGTTCATTAAAGACACCTTTTGCAGTTATCCTTAATGTGGGCATTAAAAAACAGGCAATTGAATAAAGAAGGGCAACAAATGCAGCATATCGATAACGTTTATGTAAAAATAAAAGAGCTCTTCTTGCTCGCATTCTGGTGAAAAATTTGGCTGTTTTTACAAAAGCCACGCCGAATAGTCCGAAAGCAACTCCGATAAAAGTGATGAAAAATAAATCGATGTAGTTGTACTCTTGATATTTTTCTATTCGGTAAAAGTCCTCAGTCAAGTAGATCCAGTGATAGACTTTCAGGTAAACTGTGCAAATTATTCCAACTGCTAGGGAATTTATTAGGTTATGCACTACGTAGTAACTTGCAGTTATTTCAATTGAAAAAAAAGTCGCACCGATTGGAGTTCCTAGTACTGCTGCTACACCTGCTGTTACTGATGCTTGGTAGATCTGGGTGCAGGCTGCTTTGAAGTAAGATAGATTTCGGAAATAAGGAAGTTTTAGTAGCTTGTGGGCTAGAACTGCTGCTAAGTGGATGTGAGGACCTTCACGGCCAATACTAAGCGACGCCGAGCAGCAGACCAGCCCGACCGCTTTAAGAAAAAAAGTCTTCCACAGTAAAAAGTGAGGAAGTTCCGCTCCTGAGATAATCGCTTTGATTTCAGGAATTCCTGAGCCATCAATATCTGAAGTGAAAAGATACCCAAAAGTAGTTCCAATTAACACAAAAAAAATCGATATTGAAGACCAGATTAAAAACGATATGTAAGGGCTTTCGAAATAAAATGATAAGACTTTCTTGTAGTACCCGATGTTATAGGCAGAGATGTCGATGGCCGCTGCGATTAAGGACGTGCCCAGTGATACTCCCAGGAGGATTAGCAGAGTTTTTAAGTTGTTTGACTTCGCTGAGCCGAACATCCTTTTCAGGTAGTTCATGTCATTGAGTTCCTCGATGATCGACCCGTTTCCTGCGGTGTTGAATGTTTCGTAGAGGGACTTGTATACCAGGTCTTTACTCGACATTCGATTCAAAGGAAACTTGTTGTCTGTCGTTTGCATGAAAAAAGGGATAATTATTATGGTTGGAATTGGTAATGTTAAGTTGATTTACACGTATATGTTGAATTTTTAATCAAAATGATTGAAATTCTTAATATCTAGAGATTATTTTTACATTTGATCCTAATTTATTCAATAGATTGTTTATCTATCCTTAAAATAATATCCTTGAAAAAACAGTCTCAACTATTTTTTCCTTCAATTGCGACAAGAGTTTTCTTCGTCTCACATTGCAATCACTTAGCAACTTTTCAATGTTATCAATTTCTCTTTCTAAATTATCCTTCTGTTCAAGTTGATAGATACAATCATCGTCAGCGTAATTTTGTCCATTACCAACATCAAAATTCATTGTTTTCCCTCCATTCATATGAAATCTTTCAATTTCATGAGTTTCTTGTGGCTTTTTTAGAAGCTCATCATTTAAAATTCCATTCAAATTATCATAAACAGGTTTGATGGTCATTTCATATTTTTTAGTTTTGAGTCTGAAATGTCTCAAAATCTCTCGAAAAGCAAAAACTGGCATCGCGAAGCCTTTAACCGTGTTCATAGCTGAATACTCAAAGTTAGAAGGTTTATTTTCCATTACAAATAAATCCCCAATAACGCATTTATGCTCTATCTGCGATATTTCTATTATGCAAGTATTTTGGCAGTGATGAACAGGCTCTTCTACATCGAAATCTTTGTGAATGGAAACCTTGACAGTCCCAACACTTAAAAAGAGAAGTTCATGGATATGAGACTTGTACTGAATGATGACTGATCGCTTTTTGTAGACCCTTGGCTGTAAAAAACGGGAAATTTCATATTTCGCTATTTCAAAACTTCTGAAAAATGTCAGATGTGAATAATAAACATCAGAAAAAACGTACTCCATAATTTCTTTCTTAATTTTTTCTGGAAGGGCTTTGAAAATAGGGTCAGAGAGATTAGAAATATTGAAATTTCCTTCATCTGAATCATTTAAAATACTTCCAAGTCTATCATTTTTCCATAGATTCATGAAATGGGTGATGATTTTTTCTTTCAGATCGAAAGGTAATTCAGAGAAACTTGCAGAAAGACTTGAAAGCCATTTCTGTAAAATGACTTTATTTGCTTTTTTCCCGCTTAGGTCTTGCATGTCGTTTATGATGCTGATGGCGTTTCCCATTGCAAAAGCGAACCAGGTGGGTCCAGCCAAGAGAAGAATAATCGCGAATATTTGTTCGTACTTATTAACAGCATAGAAGTCTCCATATCCAACAGTGGCAAGAGTAGTGAAAATATAATACCAACTCTTTATAAGTCTTTTCTGCATGTTATCTTCACCTAATGCGAAGTTACTAATGAAACCATTTTCCTCTAAATTCTTGTCTTTAATAAATTCCACACAACCATACCACAAACTTGCAATAACGAAAGAAATAAAGAAAATTCTCATGACTTGCTTGAAAACACTCCACATTGCATAAATCTTCAGTTTTAACTTTCTTCTCTGCAATGGCTGGTCTTCATATAAAATCATTGCGATTTTAGTACTCACAGCTGAAATGTTGACTAGCTTAAACACATTAAAGACCCTAGGAAGTCTGCAAAGTCTTATAAAGCATTCGTCCTTAAATCTTCCTGAGAACCGAAGAGGAATCAGAGCGATAAGGTCAGGGATCAGAAGAGATTTAAGGTAATTAAGAGCGATCAGGCGAAAGTTCTTTACATACCTTTTCTTATTATCAACGTATTGAGAAAAAAATGTCAAGATGAAGTCTAATAAGAAAAGAGCCCAAATAATATGATCAAAAATAAGGTCCCCTACGCTTGGGTCTTTAAAGGATAAGTAGTACATCGATGAGATTACAGAAACTATTGGGAGTAAGTCCATCATGGTGTCGAATACTCTTTTTATCTTGTTTGTGGGAGAAATTGTAAAGTTTTTATGCAAGTCCAGGTCAATTTGACCTGGTTGAAGAGACTCTCGAAGGATTTTCTGAATTTCTTCACATTCTTGTGAGTCTACTTTAAGACCGAATTGACTTGCCCGTTTCGCTGATAAACGAATATGAGCTTTTTCGGGAACAAAGGCCGAGTTTTGATTTAGTTTGGCACCCATCAGGTTCAATTTTTCTCTTGTGGATAAAAGCCTTGTGGTTGATCTGCGATTCAGGACCTGAAATACGTTCATTTATTAAGGCAGTTTTGGATATTTGGAATTGAAAATGTAAGAAGTATGAGAAAATATTAACCTTTTGGGCTTTTTTTGTTATTTTTGGATCTAGATTAACATCCAGGATGTTTTATCTTAGAGACTTTTAGATGTAAATGGTGCTTGACAAACAAATCTTTTAAATTGTTAATAACTAAAATTAAGGATACTCAGTTTTCGTATTAAAACTTTTGAAAGTTTTGATAATTTTCAATGATCTCAGATTGTTACCTTTATAAAATTTCTGAGATTTTAGATATAATAGAATTAATATGAAAGCCCAACCCGAATTTGATATATGAACAGTCAAAGCTATAAAATTAACTTTATTCTAAAATTGTATAAAATTTATATAAATTAAAGTAGCTATTCTATATTATACTTTCATAAATGTCCTTTGAAAATCTCAAAGCCAGAGCAAAAGAAACCAAAGTTGAAGATCATGAGAAAGTCCCTTATTACTACTTCAAAGAGCGCATCGTGACGATAGTATTTACATCTAAGGGAAGAGAAGTCCATCCAGAGATCATCTTAGAAAGAGATAACAAAAGTGATGCCAGCAGTACAAGAAATACTGAAGAGGCTTTTTTTATTCACACTTTCAGCTGCCTTAATTTATTCAGACACAAATATATAACCGAATGTTACGACATAAATCCCAAAAATAAGTGGCTGATCATCCCAGATTATAAGGAAAATTTAATCCAGTTTTTATCTTCCAAGCCCATTTACTTAAAAATAAAAGCGATTCGGCAGATTTTTAAACTTGCTTTATTTTTTGAGTCAATGAAACTTCAGGACTATTACATCGAATTAGATGAACTTTACTATGAAGACTTTGGGAATAGTTTTTGTATAAAATTTCATAATTTTAGTGGGTCGTGGTTCGGAGAAACAGGAAAATTTAAAATTATTTCAGCCTCGCGAATTTTTGAATGCATGGAAAGAATTATAGAAATGCTTCCTGAGGATAAGATTAATGATGAAAACTTAGAGGAGAAAAGAGAAAATTTGGAAAGAATTTTGCTTTTTGATACGATTCCTATGAAAGTTGTTGATGATTATGTTAGGAATGAAAAACCTGAAAAGTTGTGGTATTTTGGTTTTATCAGAGATTTGATAGAGAAATATATAAGTTCCAATTGTGAGTCTTCTTTTATTTTGAGGAAGATTTCGAATATTGTTTTTTCAAAGAGCTTGAGGAAGGCAGTATTGAAACTCTAGTTATATTTTCTCATATTTAGGTAATAAAAGTAATTGGAGTTAAAAATATTTTTAAAAAATTGATCCATTACTTGTTTATATCAAACTAATTGAATTTTCAATAAACTATTATAATACTTTTTGATAATCCTTAGAAGTTAGATTAAAAACAAATAAATCCTAATGTGCTATTCTCACATTAAATTACCAAGATTAGTTATTTAAATAACATTCAAACACTAAATAATCCAATATTAATAATCCTTAAACTAAATAAAAAATAAAACCAGAGCAACTCCAAAGTACTCAGCAGCTGAAACAACAGTAGTAGAACTTTCATCCTCTCTAGTAGAAGCTTCACTCGTAATAACATTAATATAATTCGGCCAAATGAGGTATGCATCATACCCAAAACACGAAATATTATATTCAGTATTTCCACTAAGTCCAGTGATCTGCACATTGGTACTCGAATTGAACTCACAGAGTGAATTTCCATTGTTAACACCCTGATTTAAATCATCAAGTCCAATAAGTTGTTTATCAGGAAAATTTCCATAACTCATAACCTTATAAGCAAAACAAGTGACTTCTCCATCATTATTGCACTCCATACTTAAAGTAATAGTATTCCTTGAATTATCATAAATATCAATAGCATTAATAATATTAGAATCACTAGCTTCCCTTTTAATTTCAACATTGGTAACAGTGATAGTGCCAATAATCCCCTTTTCCTTTAAATTTTGCTTTAGATAAGTATAAGAACTACGACTGGCCATATCTTTAATCGATTGAGAACTGTATCGATCGGGATAAATATAATAATAAACCTTCGCATAAGTATCAGTTGATTCAAAAGCATACTGATAGAACTGAGAAACACTAAGTCCAATATCCTTCGAAAGCCCATTGGTCACATTCAAAATCAAACTTTTATCAATACTCTGCTTGATAAAAACTGTTGTATTAATCGCAGCGGCGAAGGCCTGAGTGCTCTGAATAACTGTATAGTTCGACTCTTCACTCCCAGCATAAACAATCACTTTATAAGTCGTTTCTGCCCAGAGCCAGTCAACGTTAAATATTTCAACACTGGTCAAGCCGTTAAAAGTGCATCCATAAAACGACCTAGTCAAAAAATCTTCATAATAATCTCTCTGGAAAGACTCCCAAGTATCTCCATCTGCCGGTTCACTAGGAATAAAGTTTTGATAATCATTCGCTTGTTCTTGAAAACTTGGCATAGAGTTACTTCCGACCAAAGAAGTAGTTAAACTTTGAATCTCGGTTAAATTTTTAAGTTCATTTGAAGTTTCAGTAAGTTGCCAACAAATGACAGAAGGTACATCAGTTATGACTGTTAATTTCATAGATTTTCTATTGATATTTGAAACTTGCACATTTTTAATGATTGGAACTGAATCATCTTCAGTTGAGACTTTAAAGGTAGAAGGTTGGATTTCATAAGCACTGGCATCTGTCCCTGAGAGTTCATAAGAAATCGTTATTGAATTTGAAGTTGAACTTGTGAAATTCTCTGAAATCTCGATTTGATAGAATAACTTGTTATCACCTCTGGTGAATAGAAGAGTCGTCGGGGTCACTGTGAGGTTGGCTTCTGAGGTCTGTATCGCAACGATTAGCTCAGTATGAGGTGAGTAGTCTACTGAGACTGACACTGGAAGACTCACAGAACCCACTCGAATATCTGTGATTTTTCCGATGTTCACTTTGACCTTTCCTGTAAAGACCTCTACCCTGGTTTTGACTGGGGCTGTATAAATATCAGAACTGCCGTCTAGAGTATTTTCAGTAAGATTCCAAGTAATAAAGTTCAGTCCTTCTTCCTGATCAATCGCGGTGGAAACTCGAAAAGGTAAAGAACTCTGCCCAGTGAATATTTTAAATGACTTTGAACTGTCGAATTCCAGAAGTGCTTTATTATTAATGTTCAAAGGATCCAACAGAGCATTTTTACTTTTATATGCAGGATCAGTAGTGATATAAATATCTTTTGACTGAGTTCCAGGTATCAGCACAATTGTGCCTTCATAGTTAAGCGGGTTGTAATTATTCACTGAGAAAGTGTAAGAATTATTATTGAAGCCCATGTAGGCTGCGTTCATATTCGTATAAGTTTTTGCGATGTAATTCGAACCGTTTCGAATCGAAATCGTGAACTGAGAAGTCCACTGGTCATAAATCTTGTAAACTTTTGAGTCCAAAGGAGTTTTCATTGTTTTAGCGAATTCAGGATTTGATACATTTATTAAAGTTAAGTGCGCTAAATTTACTTCTGTCCAATCGGCCTCTTCAAGAAGAACGAGTTTTAACTGGTTTTTGTTGATGTTGTAACATTTTTTTGTAGACTGCACCTCTGTCTTGAGTGATAATGAATGAGTTGTGTTGATTGTGTGAAGAGTGCAGGGTATAGTCAAGTCCATATCGCGATTTAAGTTATAAGCGTCAGGGAAAGTAATAATCAGGCTGTCTAGAGGGAAAGTAGTATCAACGCCCATGTAGAACTCGAAGATGTATTCTGAGGAGTATTTTTGCAGAAAATGATCAGTTTTTTCTACTTTTCGAATCTGAATGTTTTGATTATATGGCTGCTCGATTCCTGTTATTTTCACTATCTCGTTACCTGAAAAATTCCCTGCTGAACTGTTTGAATAAACTTTTACATAAGTATTTTCATTTGTTATGTTCGGGTTGTATATTCCGATCAGGGTTATTGTCCCTTTTTCGATGTCTTTTGGTATTTTTACTGCAACTGCTCTATGCTGGACCTCACATTCAATGGTGCCAATAGATGAAGAGCAAGGAATATAGTAAATTTCTGGACTTGATATCACATAAGTGCGCGAAGATCTACCGAGGAAGTAGTCGTATTCTATTGGAAATATGAAAAAAATCGTAGAGCCACTTGTCACTTTACTTTGGAAGTAAAATGTATAGTTACTTAATTCTAAAGCTGTTACAGGATCAATTGTCAAATTCACATCCAGTGTAGTCAACTTAGGGGCAACTTTAACTTGAATCCCATCATTTTCATATCCATCAATTTCAACCCCATTGTAACTAATGCTTATTTTAATCTTTTGTTCAGTGACTCCTGCCTTATCTAACTCCAAAGCGTGGTCTACAAGAAGAATCATGATATCTCGGGCAGTGTATTCTTCAGCCAAAGTAATAATCAAGTTTTCATCAGAAACTTCAGCTTTCGAAAATTCAAGTGAAAATGTGATATAATCTGAAATGTCTTCGTCAAATTTCCATTTGCCCACAGGTGAAGAAATCTTGATTTGAGTGCCGATGGGCAGTGAGTTTTTACTCAAGAATTCAACTCCAAAGTAAGCTGAGCTCGAAGTGCTATTGGGAAAAAGTTCAACAGCATCGACAGTAACATTTGAGCTAGCCAATGATGGTTTTAAAGTAAGACTATCAGTAGTACTATCAGCCCACTCATCAATCTTTTGTGTATCATCTAAAGTCGCATAAGTAGAGATCAATGAAAAATGTGCGACTTTCAAATCCACCACATCATTATTCTTCGGCTGTACACAATCACTAACAGAAATAACAATTTCACTATTCGCATCAATAGCAGGTAAATTTTTAACACTATAAACACCAGAGTCTTCCGTTAAACTAACATCTCTAAAATCAACAGTTTTCCCTTTCACAGTCATAGCAAGTTCAGATGTGCTAGTCACAATCCAATCACTTGCAAACACAAGAACAATCTTCCCACCTTTCGGAATCGCATGAGTATTTCTAAACTTTACACTCACATCTAAATTCAATGACCCAGGCCCTGCGCCTGTTCCAGTTGTTGGAGAAAAGGTCGGCGTCGCTATAGTTCCTGCTTGAAGCGTCACACTAGTCGTAGTAGACGACGGAATTCCTTTGCATAAAGCGTTGTTGCTAGAAGAGTAAATCGGCTTTACTTCTAATTGAGATGAACTCGGGTTGAAAAATGTGGAAGTCGTGATTCCTGTTAATGTAAAATCAGTGTCTCTGCTGATTGAATAGGAACCACTTAAAGTTGTGAACATTCCTGGAGTTTTAAAGTACATGTTCGACGAGGAAAATGAATAGGTCTGCATTTCAGCTGAAGTGTCAGAAATTTTTCCTGAAGATATTGTGAAACCTTGAGGAAGGAGGAAACCTAATGTTCCGGATGTTGATGATGAGGGTTCTTTTAAGGTGAATGATAGACTTGAGATTGATTCTGATGTTTTAAAAGTCGTTGTTCCTGAAAGTGTCTGGGTGGTCCAAGAGCCGGTGCTGACTAATGACTGGAAGTCATCACTTGTACTTTTAAGAATTTCGTACTTCACATCTGCTCTGTCTGGGTCGATAAAGTACAGCAAGATACTTGCTGTGTAAAAATAAAGATCAGTCATTTTACCAAATGGAAAAGTTACTGAAAAAGCTGATGAACTTGAAACACTTGTAAAGCCACTCCATGTCAAAAGAGTCTCGTTGACTGTCAGTTTTCCCTCCTCTGATGAATAAAAGGGATAATCTTCTCCATCACTTAGTCCTGAATCGAAGTAATCATCGAGTTCTCCTGTGAAAGTTATGTCCAAGTAGAGCTTGTAGTCGCTTTTTACATCTGAGTCAAATCCTGAACTCAAGGTGAAGTCGAAGGCTGAAGTGAAAGAAATCTTTGCGGGAAGACCTGGTATTGATGAGTCAAGACAGGTGACTTCAAATGTTAACGTTGGAGAGTCGGGGATGAAAGTAAGTCCTTTTGCGTATTTGAAGGTGATTGCTGTTGTTACTATTTCGATATAAGCTTCGTATCTTGTTAGGAGATTGCTTCCTGTATATGGAAATTCAAAGTTGTTTGATGTTAATTCAATGTAAACGGATATGTAGTAGTTCTTTGTGGCTGACATGCTGAATGTTATTGTATCTCCTGATATTGTCACACTTGAAAGTGATGTGAAGGTTAGATCTGTTAGGGTTTTTTCTGTATCTGATGTGCTGTACTTACCTGTTGCGCTTGAGACTGTTTTAATATTGAATAACCTTGAGCTAGTTGACATTGGAACTCTAATGGTTACCTGGTCATCATCCATATTTTCAGAAATTTTAAACTGAATGATCATATATTTGGCATCATGGCCAGTATTTGCCAAGTACTTATCATTCGCCGAGTTATCCAGCGCATCAGTAAAGTAAAGATTAAATTTATCAGTAACATCCATCTTTTCAGAAGATGCATAAACAATAGAAGCAGGATTGGCAAGTACTTCATCAATAATAGTCCCTTGAATACCATCCACATAACTAGTAATAGTCATAATCGACGGTGAAGTAGACAAAAAGTAAGTATAAGTAGTCAAAGTAAGTGTTCCAGCAATAATATCATTTTCAAAGTCTTTACAAATAAGTTCAGTAGCAGTGTTAAAAGTGCAAGTTCCTCCGACATAAGGTGAAAAAAAGTAATACTCACTATCTCCTAAAGACTCCGACTGAATTCCTGAACTAGTAAACCTCCAAGACTTTTCTTTAATATTAACACCTCCAGAGAACTTGAACTTGATGCTTCCCTCTTTCGGGATATCATGAGAAGTGGTAAAGGTCAAGTCCATGTAAAGAGTCATGCCCAGAGGAATTTCGCTTGCACTGTAAACACTTTTACTCGGCTCCCAACTGGACACTGAGATCTTTCCTGTATAAGTAGTTGGACCCGAGCCTTGATAAGCCGCGATAAAGGCGTTGACTCCATACCTGCCAATGTAAAGTTGCCAATTGTAACTCTCTTCATCGTAATCTGCGTTAGGGTTGGTAAATCCACTGACCATGAGTCTTCCTGTAATATATCCAGTCTCTGAGAGCCTTTCAATGTAGATATCAACTCCTAGACCGTATATCTTCACTCGGTTTAAGTCACTTTCATATACACAGGGCAGGGTGTTAAGACTTGTTGAACTGGAACTGTTTAAGTTGTTGTATTCTCCAATCACTTTTAGTGACTTGCAAGAAGGACTTTGCATTGAGAATTTTGAATCGATGTATAAGTAAAACACGTCGAATTTCCAAAGGTTTTGAGATATTTTAAAGTCGAAGTATATTGAACTGGAATCTCTCACGTATTGCTTTGTTACGTCGTAAAATACTGCTGTTAAGGAACCATCTTCAGGAACTGGCTTAGGACCTTCAATGAAAATACTTGTGAAGAACTGGTTTATTGCTACTATTGTTCCTGTTTCTGAGAGACGAAGCTTGATTACGATTGGACCGTATATTCCTGAAGCAGGTAGTTCAAAATCATCAAAACTAATTGAATAGTCATTCAAAGCGACAACCCCTTTATCCAAGCTATAAGTTACCAAATTTTCAGAAAATCCATCAGGAAAACTAATTTCAGCAATTCCAGGGTCCATATCCACAGTAGACGAGAAAGAAAAAGTGAGTGTAACAGTTTCTCCCTCATGCCAAGAGGTACTCTGAAGTGGACTAATAACCCATGTAGTAACAGGCCAAGTGACTTTCCCAAGTTTATTCCTGAAGTCAATAGCCTCAGCCAAGAAAATCAAGACAAAAGAAAGCATTTATAAAGATGGTATAATCCAATCAGGCAAACCAGTCCTCAAAGAAAAACCAGCGAGACTCTGAAGCCAAAAGAAAAATTTACTTTCAAGTAGTCCTGGGCGTAAGTGTAAAGACTAAATAGCTTCTTTACTTTTTGATTAAATTTGTCTGGAACTACTCAACTATCGGCTTTGCCCGAGTGATCGAGTTGTTATTTTTTTCACTGATAAACCGAGTAACTTACAATGGTATCAGGTCAGCTCTTGAACTAGGCATCGGGTACGAGTATTACTTGGACGTCTTTTGTATCAATGTCGCGGTTCAGGCACTTTGTGGCTTTTCTGACTACTTCTGGGTTATCTACGCAGTTATTCCTGGGTACCTCGGGTTTTACGCTTTTAAATACTTTTTGATCTGGGCGAACTCAACTGGGACAAAAGAAGAAGAAGAGGACGAGGGTCAGAAGAAGAAAAAACAAAAGGTAAAGTATTTAAAAGCTAGGAAATAGAAATAATGAATATGAAATCACTTCGTAGACGATACATGGGAGATGAATGGCTCTTCGTCGATGATAAACAAGTCATCAAGTCACATAGACCAGAACCTTCTGATCTCATAGTCTTGGATGAAAAGTTCAAGAAAATTTCAATCGAAAAGCAAAACTCGCCGAAAAGACTTGAAAAAGCTGCGAGTCAAGAACGTTTCATGAAACCTTCACTTGTAGGGCTTAACGGAAAAACAAAATATAGAAGTCCTTGGTATATCAACCCCAAGTACTGGCAGCAGCTGTCAATGATTCCAGAAGTCAACAGAAAAGACATTGAAAACCGAGCGAAAAATCTTTATTATTTTCTTCATAAAGGCGAACCTGACTTCAACCCTTTAGCATCTTCAAGAAAAGAAAAAAACTTCAACAAATACGAAATGCTTTACTCAGAGTCTCAAAAGAAACTTGCAGGTTTACAAACAGTTCACAACTACAAAAAATATTTAGAAACTAAAAAAATCCGACTTCCAGCTTGTCTTCAAAGTTTACCAGAAGCTGTGATTCCAAGTTAATTTCTTCAAAATAATAGAAAAATTTAACTTTTTTCTTGAGTCTTATATTTAAATCACATGCTCTTCGAACAAATCAGGTTAAAAGTCTCTCGATCACAGCCCAGGTCATCAAGCAAGTCCATCACCGATCCATTCATATCACTAGAAAAAGGCACAAGGCTAAAGCCAGTCTCTCCAAAAGTAAAGTTCCCATCAACCCGTCCCCCGCGAGGCAAGCATTCCTCAACCTCCATTAAATTCCAAGATGAAAACGAGGTAGAAACTCCAAGATTCAAACAAATTCCGAATTCTTCTAAAACCTCATCAAGTCAGTTATCCAAAAGAAAAACCAAAACTTTTCAGCTTTAACTAATTCATAACTAGTATTGGTATGTGGCAAAGGCGACAACAATGCAAAAAAGCGAGTCATTCATAAAAGTGTACCAAGCCACGTTATCAGTGTCTGAGTCCCAAAAGCACTTCGAGCCCATTCTCACGCCTTGGCCTTGTTTTTCCCCGATGACGACTTGAACCATGATTTTAAACCTGCTGGTGAACTCGTCTTTCAAGCGACTTCTGACGTTTTCAGCGATGTCCAGGTTATGTTGGCTTATTGTTGACCGGCCCTGGTATTTCTCTTCGACTAGAGCAGTGTCAACGATGTCTTTCATGATATTCTTCGCTTTAATTGGGCAGAATTTGTCTTTGTAGCTTGGCCGAGTTGAGTAGTTTTCAGGTAATGCGCCAATTCCAAGTCCAGTGCTTTTCATTTATTAAATTAATGACTAGACTTTGAACCGAATGGTTTTTTTAGTTTTTTGGTTGTGGATTCGCATCAGGTTGTTTAAAAGGACTAAAGGGTGACCGAATAAAATAAACTTGGCTTCACCTGTCTGCGGCCTTCGAGACCCTATGAAGATGGTTTTTGAGTTTAACTTTAAAGAAGGTGCCTGGTCTTTTTTACTGTAAGTTGAAAATTGACTTGAAACCCGGAGATATGAAGTAAGACGTTCTTGAATGTAAGTCTTTATCACCTTGTCCAGCTCCAGGTAAGGCAAAGAATTCAGTCTTAAATAGTCAGAGTATTCTGGGACTTGACGGCTTTTTTGAGAGAGCTTTTTGACCTGCTCGTGTAAAGCATATTTGCGGTACTCGAGAATCACTGTGTTGCTTTTTATGAGCTTTACTACCTTTCGAGCTGCACTCTGCCATTTGAACATCAGGTTGAAAAGACCTTTCACTTGGTTGGTCTTGTTGCAGACGAAAAAAATCATTGAGTGGAACTTGCTGACTTTGTTTAAAGACCACTTTGAAAATGGCTTGGAAATGAAGAGAACGTTCTAAGTATTTTTTACCTTGTAAGTGATTTTTCTACGTCTTTTCATCAGACGCTTCTTGTGGATGCCGAGAAATCGTGCACAGTATAAAAAAACTTTACCGAGAAGCTTAGATCTCCACTTCATTACTTTGAAATTCGTTTTTTTCACGTTTAAAACACTGCAAATTGACACACATGTCAGGAAAAGACGCCAGGTTTTCTTTAACTCGATTATTTCTTCTTTGTTTTCAAGCCATTTCATTCGCTGTAGCTTTGCAGATAACTTTACTTTTCGATTTTCTGAGTAAAACTCTTTGATTTCTCGAGCAGCTGCTTTAGCGATTTCAACTCTTTCATTGTGAAGTCTTGCTTTTTCTTTTATTTCTTTTGAAGTTTTGGCTGAGACGTTATCGAAAATTGTGATTCTTGAGGTTTCTTCAAATGTGAGGGATTTTCTTTTGGCTTTGAATGTGCAGAGTTTGTGCTCAATTTTGTCTCCGAGTCTCGGAATTTCGGTGAAATCGTGGTCTTGCTCGATTTTTGGTAGTTTATTATCATAAAAACCCGGACCCAAGACGCTGCTCGTTGCAAATCTCTGCTTGAACCTTCTAAAGTTCGGAATAATAACTGACTTAGGACTAGAAGATGACAGCCGTGTCTTTAAAACCTCAACAGCCTTCTTCAAAGAAGGGATAACATCCGAAAAATCACTTGACCGGCGGGTAGGTCTTGAGTCGACTTTAGGTCGACTCGGTCTAGAATGACCCTGAACTTGAAATGTGCATACCATATCTTCCACTTTTCCAATCATTTCAAGGCACCTCTGTACTTGAGTACTCTGAGTAGCTGGCCGAGGACTAAACATTTATACAAAGTCCCCCATAAATGGAAAGAAGAGGGTACTTTAAACAGATCTGCGCCTGGTGGCAAGAAACAGAGACCGAAGCCGACAACTACAAAATCAATCCCGCGATGTTCAAGACTGAGTCTCAGATAAGATGTGAAAAAGCTGGAAATTGTGAAGGAAAAAAGGGGATTGATACTAATGAAAACTGCTGTGTATTAAAAGAAGCTCTTGAAAAATTAGAACAGTTTTTGGTTTTTAGCCATTCTGGAAAATGCAATGACCCTCATTGTCGATTTGACCCGAAAGATATCCAGTTTAAGGTCAGGGTGAAGAAAAACAAGGCTGAAAAGGTCAAAAGTAATGTAACTGAATTTAAAATC
This sequence comes from Stentor roeselii, assembly GCA_006503475.1. Lineage (NCBI taxonomy): Eukaryota > Ciliophora > Heterotrichea > Heterotrichida > Stentoridae > Stentor > Stentor roeselii. Next base: position 58,924 of record RSEH01000068.1, on the reverse strand, counting down.
AAGAAAAAAAGAGGAAGGAAGAGCTTTTTTGAGAAGCAGCAGATGGAAATCTTGAAGGCATCTAATGGAGGATTCAAGTACTAGAGTAGTTACTAATAAATACTTTTAGACTTTGATCTGAGTGATTCTTTTTTCTGTCTTTTTGATAGTTTCGCGTCGCTTCTTGATTTTGAGTCTCTGCCTCTTCGGATTTCTTTATTTTTTTTCCCGACGATCGCTTTTGACTTGATTTCGCTTTTTTCGAACTTTTCTTCTGATTTAAAAGAGACATCTCTTATCTTTTGCTGAATGGTTCTAGGAACTTCTGCATCGTCATCGAGAAGGTTGAAGATATTCGAGTCCATTTATTACTAATCTTCTTTATTTTTTATTGAACTACTGCCAGCGATCATCTTCATCAACTCCGGTGATCGAAGGATATCAATTAGTTCATAGTAAAGTTCTTCTTCTTTCATCAAGTCGCCATTCATCCTGCTGACATAAATGCCAGAGCAAATATTCATAAGAGCGTCAGGGTGGCGCATGTCAACAAGAGGAATGTTATTCGCCCCTCCTGAAATAATCACTCGCAGCAGCTTCCCGACAAGATAAGTGACTGAAATGTAAAAAGTTATCACTGAGAAGTTAAAAGTAACTGGACTGTACTTTTCTGATACCACATATAACTGGATACCTTCAAAGTCGCTGTTTCTTCCAACTCTCCAGATCTTTTCAGTGCTGTTTAAAAAAGTTACATGAAGGTTGGTTTTTAAATCGTTGTCGTTGATGATTATTGGAAGGATATTTGCACCTGTACTCAGGAGTCGCACCACTTTTTTAAAGGTGTTCTTTTTGGTGAAGGTTAAACCGGTGCTGTTGGTGCAGGCTACTTTGTAGAATTCTTCACAGTCCTTGTCGCTCATGGAGGTCGTCACGTAGTTGCTTACTGTCTGTTGGTTTTTTGGATAGTCTCGAGTGAAGACGTAATTCGCTTTGAATTCGAGGTTTTTTTTGTTGTATAAAGAAATACAGAGCTCTTCTGATACTTTTTTTGATATTATCCAGTCGTCATCTGAGTAGGTGTTCAATGTAAATTTTTTCATTAAGTCTCGGTCGTTTACTGTAAGTTGGCCCGCTTTGCTGAAGTCTTCATCGTTCCACTCGTTTTCGCTGACGCTCGACTTGTGTGTTATCAATGAGGTGGCGAATAATGGGTAGTAATTCGTGCTTCCTGATTTTATTCCTAAAGACATGTAAAGGCTCTTCACTGGATTTTCATAGACTATTGGGTTCAGCTCGCTGAAAATTATTAGAGGTGCCAATATACATAGAAGAATTATTAGGAGAAAGCAACAACCTTTCAATGTTTTTTCACACTTTGAAAGCTTTTCACCTCTAGTATGTTCAGCAAGTTCAAGTTGATCACATTTCGTATTGTATAAATTCGCGTAAATCTCTTCAAATTTAAACCACTGCATTACTCTCAAAGTTGTAGCCGTAAATGTCCAGTCCATTAAAGTTCGAATCTCAAAGAGAAAAGGAATCCCACGGTATATCAAAAATGCAATATTAGCTGGTTCATTTTGTATTTTCATCAAAACGAACTCACCTGCTCTAGACTTAGGTGCACCGTACTTTATTTGTAATGCAGATGTTATAAAATATAAAAGGCAGAAAACATAAAAAACTTCTAAAGTTGGATTCACTTCAAAGTTATTGCAGTTGATTGTGTTATATCGATCTGGACAATAAATTTGTGCATTTTTTTGATAGTTTGAATGGATTGGGAAGAACCAAAATATCAGAATGTGCACTACGATCACAAGGAATATGTGAAAATAGAACTTAAATACTATTTTTTTGGATTGTTTGTCAACTTCACTTGTTTTGGGTTCGATTTCGTGCTCAGATTCTCTTATACTTGTATCAAACTGTTTTTTTTCTAAACTTTTTTCTGAATCTTTTCTTTCCTGATCAGTTTTTTCCAACTTATCAGTTTTATTACTAACATTAGAGGTAATTTCAATATAAATAAACCTTTCAAGAAACATGATAAAAATATGAAATATCAAAGCAATGACAAGAGTTCCAGGAAAAGTATTCGCTCTAAATAAACCTTACTCAAAAATTCCAATAAAACTTTCAGACTCTCCAGACATCTGAGGAAAGAAAAACAAAATAAGTATTAAAATCAAAAACTGAATCAAAACCGTTCTAGTATAATAATCAAACCCAGGTTTTTCCTCAATATTCCCTCCTCGAATAGCTCCAAAAAATCCTTTCAACCTTTCAGAAAATTTCATTTTCGGTCTTTTTTGAGTAGTTCCAGCCATACTAAGAGTAAGACTTCTTCTAGTCGACAAGAACTTCCTTCGAGTATGAGCCTGTTCTAAACTTTCAATATCGGTTTCAGTGTGTTCATGAAGTCCGCATCGGATAAGGTAATACTCATGAGCGAGTAAGACAAGCATGCATATGGCATCTAAGATGATATATTTGGTGAGACTTTGACTATAAGTGTTTTGAGCAAAGTTAAAACCGATTTTAGCTCCATCTGGATAATCTCTGTCCAGGAAGTCCCAGATGTAAAGATTGATAACGAACTTAGTAAGAAAAACAACCTCTGTGTAAATCAACATTATTCGGAAGTACTTCGGGTTCGCTCTTGGGTAAGCGAGCAGGGCGTAACAAAGAACTGACAAAGGAAAAACTAACGACTCAAGTGAAGCGTAGTAAAAATGATTCAAAAAGAAAAAGAAAAAAACTATTCCTTCAGTTGAAGAACAGAGCCCATATCCTAAAATCTTCAAATAATCCTTGATGTTCAAGATATAAATATGGTGTTTTCGCTTTAACATATGAATCAACTTTTCTTTTGTTATTTCTTCTTCACTCGGCATGTGACTTTCAACCCCTTCTCCAGAAACAATGGATAATTTTTCTTCACGTTCTTTTTGCTCTTCTTCAGCGATTTTCTCGTTTTTTTTCAGTTTGATCCTGCAGATAAAGTGCTTGAAAATAATTGGATTCATCAGGCCTATCAAGTAATTTTGGATAATTCTAACAATTCCAGGTTTGTACTGATTTTTCAGCTCTTTAATCGAGTAACTTTCAGAATTTTCATCTTTTTGTATTGTTCTGAAGTTGATGGTGCTTCTTTCATGGTACTTCATGTTCCATTTTTTTACATTTTCTTCTAAATCCTCCAGTTCTTTTTTTGCTTGTTTTCGTTGTTCGACATGTTCCTTCAGCTGTTTAACTCTTTGATTATTAAAGTGATAAGCGAGTTGAACTCCTAATTTTTTTGCTTTAATTCTATAATTTTTTGAAAGGTTTTCAACAAACTTCTGATAGTCCGAGGTGTTCATCATCCAAGTGACAAGTAAGATAAAGCCAAGAGTGAATGATTTGAAATAAATTCTCTTGTATTTCTGCTCAACATCCGTCGGTTCCGCCCCTCCTGCTGACCAAAGCTGCGCCAGGCCAATCGCATTGAACCATTCTTCATCATACCTGTCGAAGTACCCGTGAATCGGCAGCTGAAACAAAGTCTGGAGAAAAAGTTCTCCACTCATCAACGGGACCAAAAAGTACCTCAACAAATTTTTATATTTCATGAAAGCTTTTAAATTGCGAAGAATGCGATTTGCTAAAAAGATGCAAATCAAGCAAAAAATGCAATAAAGCAAAGAAAAAAAACCAGAACTCTCTGAAATAAAGATCAAAACAATGAAAAGAACTAAAAAATGAACGATTGAATATAAGATCTCTTTTTGTTTCTTTTGCTTTTTTGTTAGCCCTGATTCGCGTTGCTTGAAAACAGTGGCGATGTCCTCTTCGGCCATTGCGAAAAGAGCGAAAAAAATGCATAACACCCAAATCACTCCCAAGTCACCGAAAAGTCCTAAAGTTTGCTTCATGTGAGTCCCGACGTTGAGGAATGTCAAGGTGTCGTCTTCTCGGTGGTCGTAGATACGCTTCCAGGGCGGGTCTAAAGCGTTTTCGGGAACTTTAAATGGAGAGTCGTACTTGGAAAGGTTTACTAGCAGGGAAACGTATTGGATCAGACCTGTGACTAGAAGTAAATAAAATAAAACTCGAGCTCGGATGTATGGCCTTACGAGAATTGTGGCGAATACGATGAAAGAGTATAAAATTGAGACTACTGTTAACTTCGCGAATGATACTGCTAAGACCATTGAGGGTAAAAAAGACTCGATCAAGATCTTTATCACTAGATTGACCTTAGGATGCTTTGGGGTTAGGTCAGTCACTCCGAATTCAATTAGATCATCTAGAAAATGTCTTTCAATTGTCAACAATATGCAGATCAGAAGGTACTGATAATTAGTCGAAAGTAAAAAACCATTTTTCACTAAACTAAATCCCATAATAAAGTAACTCCACTCCATATTTTCATAAGACCCTAAAAACACATCATTTCTAATGCAAAAGCTGAGAAAGGACAGTAAAATATAAATAATAGTGAGAATCATCAAGACTTTCCATATGCGAATTCTATAGTTTTTAACCAGGTTGTGGTCATGGTCTTTTTTTTGCATAATTGAAGAGAAAATATGAGTTTCGACAGAGCCGCAGTACACCAGGATGCAAAAAACATACAAAAACATGGAGATACTAATTCTGTAATAAACTGCCATCACGAATATAACAACATAGCAAACATAGCAATAATAATATATTCCCAACTTTTTAATCCATTCATGCCTTGTGCTTCTTGAAAGTCCTCTCTGTCTGATAATATCCGTGATACTCAAGATTTCTGATACTCCAGCTAATGCAGGGTGAGCCGAGTTCATTCTAGTCTTCTGATAGACACAGACAAGCAAAATAATACAGTCAGTGACCATATTTTCATAAAGTGCTTCATCACTGTAAAGTTCTATTCCAACGAACTCAGAAGTAAAAACATGTATATCTGCATATCTTAAAAACTGGTAAAGATACCTGACAACTAAAACAGCTCCACTATACAAAACCATTAAATTCCATCTTTTCTCGACTTTCGGCATGTTTTGTTTCAAGGTCTGCTGAGTGTTCATGATGTGCAAAGAGTACAAAATAACTAACAACAACAGTCTTATAAAGTTTATGATGTTTAATGAACTCATCATAATTGCGAAAAAAATCGCAGCGTAGACTATCCACACATGGAAGAAAATTATGTAGGCGTAAACTTTGCTGAAGAAAAGAATGATTGTAGAACCTTTCGTGCCTTGCACTGTTTCTCTTCTGTTTCGAGGTATGTATGAACTTCGGTAAGCACTTAGTTGCATGGCTGCTGATAGGAGAAGGATCCAAGTTAAGAAGTTTTGAGGAAAGACTACTGCGATTAGATCTATTTCATATGCGGATAAGCCTATTAATGTTAAGGTACGGCTTTGATGCACTGTCACTCCGGAATAAATGATGATCCCGAACACATACTCAATCATTATCATTAACTGTGTATAAAGCACCAGCACAATCCAGTATTTCTTTGAAATCTCTGAACTCAGCATAAAAACCAAGAAAATTATCATAAAGCCCAAGTGAAACAAGTTAATTCTTGATAAACCAATAACGAAAACCACAATCAAAGCCACCCTATTCGAGTTTTCCAGAAAAATCCCTATCAGGATATTCATGCTAATCGAAGAGTCCTTATTGTCAATATTTGTCTTCTTAAACCGTCTCTGAAGCAGGAAAAACATAGAAATCGTCCAGATTTCAAATAAAACATAAAGCTGAGAATAAGCTTTTTTATAATTTGCAAGGTAAAAAGGCAAAGTAATATCAAACAAGTTAAAAAAATACAAAATTCCACAATCAAGCAGAATCAAAGGAATAAAAATCTTCCTCGTGACATATCCCATCATTCTATTCTTATCAGTTTCAATAATCGAGTAAAACATCCAAGTAATCATCATAATCTGCAAATACCCTCTAAAGTTCGCGATCCACAGAAAAGTATTAAACATGCAGACTCCATAAATCAAAGTAAACGACAGGTACTCCATCACACTATCAAAAATTTTCGTAAACCTCGGATTCGCTGTTTCTTTTCTTATCAACTTCTGGTCAAGTCCTTCAATATCCGGGTAGTCATTTTTGAATCCTTTCAAAATCAATCTTCTCAGAAAAGAAATCGATGCAAAAAACAAGAAATAAGTACAAATATAAACTCCTATCGTCTGGTCTTTGAAATAAAGAACTCCTGCTTTTGCCTTCACACTTTGCTCCCCAGGTAAGAATATCTTGCAAAGAGGTGTGAAAAGTATCTGAAGAATTGAAGTTCCCGAAATGACCGTGATTCCAAGTTTAAGAAACCTTTCATTAACTCGATATCCCCAGAAGCTGACCCAAAGCATCAAGTAAACAAAGTAAACTGCGTTCATCATTGAATAAAAACTTAGCATTGTCGCAATCAAAGACACCAAAACAATGATTCCCAAGAATCTGCTGCTGAATAAATGCTGGTTAGGTTTCATTCGTTTACGGTAGATAATCCCTGCGATGCTCATCACGATTCCGATGATCTCTGCGTAAAAGTTCATCACCATGGCTTGGTTGAAGGTCCAGCCGAGATGAATCCCGAATATGGTGAAAAGTCTGCGATTGTTGAAGATGGATAATGTTGAATTTGACCAGAAGATTATAAGGAATAGTAGCTTTAATGTCGATACTAGGCAGGAGTAGGTCAGGGTCACCTTGTATATTATGCTTGAAACTAATGACTTTCGAAGACATTGAATCCAGAGAATTAAACCAAATATTCCGTAGCCGTAACCCAGGACTGAGGGATGCCAGTTGGCTAAAAACAATAATATTGTGTTTACGACTCCATCTATCATCTTATATATAGTCGATATAATATTTTCAACAATTAAGACTTTTAAGCAGAATTATGTTATTAGTTTTTTTTGAGATACACTTTGGGAGAGGTATTTTATTAAATCTGGGTCTTGTCTTTTTCGGGCCACTCTAGCTTTTTTCAAATTTCCTGAGTTGCTAGTACTCCTACTTATTCCTGAATTATCCTTGACACTTGTATCAGGGCTTAAAATCGATACATGTTTTAACCTTTCTTCTTTACTCTCATATTCAATCTGATGGGGACTAAACGAAGGAGTCCTCATCAGCATGCTCTCAATTTTAAAGTTAGTCAATAAAACATCACAAAACGTCAAAATCTTAATCATCGCTTCATCCCAGATCCTTTTTTCAAGCAAAGAAAAAAAATACTTCGGACAGTTCGCAATACTTTTAAAGTTTTTATACAAAATTGCATCTTTTTTGACTTTTTCCAAGAAAACCTGAGCGATTTTCAAGATATCCAAGTAAAAATCAGGAGAACTCTTATATTCAGTTTCCGCTCTGATATAATTCGAAGCTGAATAAAGATCTTTCCAGGTATTTATTTCAGTTTCTTTTTTCACTAACATATTTTCGAGTTTTTCAAGTTCCAAGTAAAGTTCTTTAATTTTTTTGTCCCTTGTTCCGACTTGTTTGTTGACTGAATCAACTTCGAACTTTTTGTTTAAGCTCGAAAGACTGATTTCAGACGAAAATTTTTGAGATTTAAGCAAATTTTTGTATTTTTTTAGCTTTGAGTAGATTTGGTCTCGTTTTGAAAGTGATTCTGAAAGAGCTTTTTTTAGGTCTTCTTTGTCTTTTGAGAGTTTGTCGATCATGATTTTAGAGTTTTTTATTTCGATTTGGAGAGAAGTGTAGGATTCGCGGTCGATTAGGATTTTGTTGCAGAGCTGGTCTTGGAGAAGCATTGTTTTTATGCGGGCTGTTCGACAGAGGTCTGTTTCTGAGATGCTTTTCATGATTTAATGAAAATTATAGTCTGGGTAAGGGCTTTAAAATTAGAGAGAGAGGAAGATTGAGATTTAAAGGAAATTTTTGGAATATCAGAACAGGTTATTTTAACTTTTAATGAATTTTTTTGTTTAGAATCCTGGAAAAGGTTGATAAGTTCATTGAAAAGATTTAAAAATGAAATTATCAGTGAAATTTAAGTTCAATTAAGAACTTCAACCACTTCAATACCTCCTCTCTGTAAACATCATTAAAACATAAAATGATTACCTAAAAAATAGAAATCTAATCACAAAATACATCAGAAAACAAAACAACCAATTCGGATAACTAGCAAAAAACCTAATATCCGTCTTAGGCGGCCAAGTCCTTTCAAGTTTTCTAACCCTATCCAATCCCCAAGCAAGATACTTAAAAATAAAACACAAAATCCAAAGCTCATCACTACGAACAGGTTTTTCCCAGACATTAAGCAAGCTTTTATGAGGTAAAACATTAATACGTACCCCTTTTTTCCCACAATCCACAACAACACCTTTATTCCTAATTCCCAGCAATCCACCCCAATTCTTTTTAACATCATTCGCTTCAGGATATCCAAGACTTTCAGCTCGATAAATGAGATTTTCAGCAATTTTCGTTAAATTCGCATCAAAAAACGGGTTAAGCCATGCTCTGTTAATATTCAAGGCATTCACAACTTCTTCAACCTGAGGTGGCAAAGGTGCTCCTTTGCTCCATTGTTTAAGTTTATAAAGACTGAGTTTTCCATGAAACAAGTTCCCTTCAGAGTCAACTGAGAAGACATCAGAGATGCGAAGTAAGAGTCCAATATCGCCAGGTCTAAACAAGATTTCGTTGCACATGAGTCTCAAGACTAGTCCGAAGCAGTCAGTGTAAAGATGAATGTTTTTAAAAATGTACTCTTCCCAGAAATTCTCATTGCCGAGGTAGTCCTTTTCAGCCTTTTTTCCTGGAGTCAGGCAGTAGTCTGATGACATGAAGTCTGACATTATCTCGTTTTTTTGCCAGGGGATTAATATTTGTAACCATACTTCGAGAAGGAATGAACAGTATGTGTTCGTCCCTTCTTTCCAACAGGTGCAGAGGTTTCGAAGCATTTGGTAAAAATCACTGCAGAGGGGGAATAGGATTGAGTCGGGGTTTATGTTTACTATTCGGAAGGAGGGAAGGAGCAGGTTTGAAGGCTTTTGAAGAGTGTGGATCAGTGCGAGTAACATCTCACAGTTGTGTCTTGAAGGAGCGCTCGAATTTTGGGAGATTGAGTCTCGGATGATGTATTCTTGTGATAACTGGGTCAAGAACTTAAGCATTTCATCATCAAAATCCTGCAAATAATGACTAAAAATAATCAAAAACGGGTTATTATATATAAATTCCATAAATGAATAACTTTCAAACCACTCCGCATGCCTATTTTTACAACTTTCATACATAAAACTAAAAAGATAAAACTGCGCAGTAGGTAAAACAATAACATTTTTTTCTAAATTGATCTGATAACAAGTATAAAAAGTTGGAAGTTCAGAAAGTCTTCTACTCTGTATCAATCTCTGAACATACAAAGGAAGACTACTGACAGGAAAAGGATGATGAAAGTTTCTACTTTCAGGTCTCAAAACCGCAAAATACAAGTTATTCTCCGACCTAGACGACAGAAGTTCAATAACCTTCAGTAAAAGATCCGGGCTGCTGAAATTCGACCAATATCCGAAAATAGTTGAAAGATAATCAGAAAGTTTGCAGTAAAGTTCACTGAACTGTTCTCGGTTTCGGTCAATGTGAATCTTTTGAAGCCATGACAGAAGCTGAGATGCGCCAAAGTAAGCCTGTTCCATTTTTATTCCTAAATATAGATAATATGGGCTGCGGAGTTTCTAAAGCTGAGGTCGATAGGATGAGGCAAGAACTGGAAGTGCAGATTAATAATCTTAAGAAAGATAGGGAATATGCTGAAGGACTCCTTTCAGCTTCAAAAAAAGATGTTGAGGAGACTAAGGCAGTGTTGAAACGAAAGGAGGAGGAATTGAAAGTGAATCTTTTGCAAAATAAGAAGATGATTGAAGAATTAAATGAAAAAGAAGAGAAAATTTCTAAGGCGAAGAATGAAGTTGAAGTGAGGAGTAAAAGAATTGAGGAGCTTAATGATGAATTGAGAAAATCTCATAATGAAATCAAAAGGATTAGTCAAGAAGGTATTCAAGGCCTTTTAAATCAGAAAAATGAAGAGTTTCGAAAGAGTTTCGAAATGTTTCAAGAGCTTGAGTCGAAGATACATAAAAAAAATGAAGAGTATAATGGAAAAAACCAGGAATTCAACAATCTTATGATTGATATTGATAACAAGAAAAAGGAAATCAGTGAAAATCAACAAAAACTTAGAAAAAAGGAAAATAAACTGAAAGTCTTTATTGAAAATATAGAACATCAAAGACTTTTAATAAAAGAAAAAGTCGAAGAATACCAAAAATGTCAAAATGAAATGGATGAGCGAGTATCAGATATTCAATTAAAAACCAAAGCTCTTTTTGACCTGAATGAGAATATTAACAGGTCGAACTTAGAAATCACTGAAAAAAATCGACTGATCAGCGAAAATAGTGAACGAATCAATAAACTTCAAAATGAAAGAGAACATCTAGACTCTCAAATCGACAGTAACACTCAAAGAATGAACGAGTTAAGAGGTCAATCAGAAACTCTCAGAGAAGAAATAGGAAAACTGGATTCAGAAATCACCCAAAACAATCCACTTCTCATAGAAAAAAAGACTGAACTGAAAAAAATCCAGAAAACTTTCGCATTTTTTGTAATGTCTAGGAATTCCAAATATTTTCAATATAGACAAAACAAAGAAACTTCGGAACAACTGAAAGAAAAGCTCAGAAAACTTAAGGAAGAAATCAAAGAAATTCAAATCGAAATAGACAATAATCGAGAAACACATTTAAAAACTCGTGATCTTTTTCAAGAAGCTGAAAAAGAACTTGAGGCACTTTTGGATAACTTAAATAATAAAAAACAAGAAATAGAATCATTAAAAGATTCTCTATCTAATAAAGAATCTGAAATCTCAGATTTACGACAAAAATACTCAGAAGAAACCAAAAAACTGGAAAATTTAGAAGACTCTATTAATCATCTAAAGTCAGAAATCTCAAAAAAAGAATTCGAATTAGAAAACTTTAATAATCTTTTATCAAAAATCAACGGAAACCTTGAAACCACTTCAGAATTCCTTTCAAACAATCTGATAAAATCCCAAAACCAAATCTCTTATTTCCATGAAGACTATTCGACATATAAAGTTCCCTTTTCACTTTACATGCGACCTCAAATATCAGAGTCTTTACCAGATACCCCAGACTGCATTTCAACCCGTCACATATGGACCTGCTCTTCAAGTAACCAATTCAAAAACTTTTCAATTCACGGTTTTTACCAGGTCCAATGCTCAGCATGCTCTAAATCCACAACCCAGTCATTTTGGTCATGCGAGAACTGCAGTCAAACAATCTGTATTCTCTGCAAGCCTCTCCTTTATACCTGCCCAGAGAGTCATAAATACCAACGCATTCAAAATCTGACAAGATTCACTTGTAAAGTCTGTGAAAAAGAAAAACTCTCGATTTCACTTCAATGCCCTGAATGTAACTTTCAAGTCTGCGCAACATGCTCGTTTTTACAGGAAAAAAGAAAAGTTTTATGTGAAAATAACCACAAATTGAAGAAAGCGAAAACTATTTTCAAGTGTTTTTCTTGTAATCAAAGAGATGCTAAGATCTCCTGTGAATGCTTCGCCTTATGTAAAAAATGTTTAAATTATCTGAAAACTGAAATCGCGGGTCACCCGGCACTAGTTTGCAAGAAGCAGCACTTTCTTCATGTCTTTTCGAATAATAACAAGAAAAAAGACTGTTGTGTTTGTAAAGAAAGTGGAAAAGAAATGTTTTTTTGTAAGACTTGTCAGGTCTTTTTATGTGACTCGTGTGCCAACAAGTTAGTTGATGCAATTGAAAAGCAGCCGACATGTGAAAGGTCCCATTGGCTGACATGGAACCCAGAAGGGCCTTTAAGTGAAGCAAATACAAGCGGAATAGGAAGTTTCATGTGTGAGATCTGTGAGTCATTTTATGGACTCGATAAAATCGCCGGGTTAGTTTAGTATTTAGAATTCAATTGTAAGGTCTTTGAATCATTTTTAGAGCTTTCCAGTCATGCTTTGTCTGATGACGCATCTTCCATTTTTAGAGGAGTAAAAACTACTTGTTTTAGACTAGTTTGGAATTAGTAGGATTCTTGGATTAAATTCAAAATCTACCTTACTCTAGGTTAACTAGGCTTGCTTACAATTGACGTTCTGTAGCTGCTCACTACATTTAAGACTGTTCTTTGGTCCTCCTCCTCGATGCCTGACTCTTGAAGAACTCCTGTGTAGATTCTTATCCACTCGTCAAGGTCTTCATCAGTGATCCCCATGTATTTATGTCCTTCTTTTAAAACATCTTCTGGGTAGTGACCTTCAGTGACAAGAGTGACTTCCAGGAGTCCTATGAGCATGGTCTTGATATTATTTATATCTTTATCCACAAAGAACCGGTTTAGAATAGGTGAGCTGGTGATCCGAGTGTAAAAGACATTCAAAAAGTCACTCCAGAAATCAGCACCACCATATTTTTGGAACAAGTTCATTTTTATAAGTACATGATTAACTTAGATATGTCTAGGTTGACATCATGAAAGAAAAAAAAATTCAATTTTAAGGCACTTTTTAGTGAGTCTTTTGATATATAAGGATTAAGGGATTGAATGTAAGAAGGGTTGAAACTGTTGATTTTTTAAAGAGGAAGGTTTTCAGTACTTTTTGAGAAATACTGAGATTTGAAGAAAGTAGTATCTGCGAGTGTTTTTAAAAAGAAGGTTTTCAGTACTTTTTGAGAAATACTGAGATTTGAAGAAAGTAGGTGTCTGTGTTTTTAAAAAGAAGGTTTTCAGTACTTTTTGAGAAATACTGAGATTTGAAGAAAGTAGGCCTCTGTGAGTTTCGAAACCATGAAGCCAAGAACATTCTTAAAAGAACTCTGAAGAAGATCTGTATAGTTATCCGAGATTAATCATATTCTTTACTGAAATGACCACTTTCTTTGAATCCTCAATATAAGCCGACAACTCAGACTTTTCTTTAGATCTTTACCTAAAAATCATATTTTTGTTATCCTTTCACCTTCCTTCTTCAAAAAACTTCTCAAAATTTCCTTTTCGAAGCTTCATCTTTTTAGTCTATAAGTCAGCCATTTATTCCTCTTCATCATGACCTGAAGCTAGTTCATTGAAAAACTTGCCGCTTGCTTGCAATTAATGGATTCTTTGAAAAATGAAGGAAAAGACGATAAGAAAAACTCCCGAAAATCAAAAGATGCTGACAACTCCTCATTGCCGCCCTTGTACGGTATGAGAAAATCGATAAATTCTTCCCCTAAACGGAAAATAATCACACTTAAACTTCCAAAAGTTGAGATAAACCCAAAAGACACTCATTTTAAAGGCTTTCACCGTTCAACCCCCAATGAAAAGCCAGAAACAAGTCGATATCTCTCCATAAGTGTCGAGTCTAAAAAAACCCATTTAAACGAGTACCAAATCCACACCCCTGCAAAGTCAAGTTTAAACAACTACCAAAACCATTCAGAAGACTTTTCCCATAATCCAAATCACAGTCAAAAGCCTTCCATATCCCAGATAAACGCAAGTAAAAAGACAAACATCCAGAAAATCAACAAATTTTCCAGAAAATTCTGGAAAACCCTGCCAGAGTCCTGCCCTTCAAATGAAATTTCGATTAAAGGTGAATCAAAACTACTGAAAGTTCAGTTTACTCAGTCTTCTTCAACTGACAACAGCTTGTTTTCAGTCACCAAAGCTTTTAAAGACCATGTCGAGTCGAAGTATTTAGAACTTTTTAACGAGATTGACTTGAGTCGAAATGGAAATTTTAACTTGGATGACGTGATTAACTATTTGATTTTACTTGGAATCAATAAACCTGTCGACCAGGAGTCTTCTTATTTGGACATAAGAAGAAAGGCTCAGTCGATTTTTCAGGTTTTTTTTATGGTTTCGTTAAAGGTGAAAATACCCAAAAAGGACTTCTTCGCTGTTTGCTCGGTTTATGAAAATTTAGATGAAGGGAAAAATGAGTTTTTGTTGGAAGTTGATGTTTTTGAAAGAGTTAAACAACAAGTCATGGAACTTAAGGATGTTTTTAATTGTTATGCGAAGGATGGCTTTGTTGACCAGAAAGAAATGAAAAGTATTTTGGCTTGTGTTCAAGCTGAAAATATTCATTTGATTGAAGAACTGGTATGCAAGGAAGCTGTTAATTTTTCGAGGTTTTTAAGATATTTGCCTGTGTTTTTGTGGATGCATCAGGAAGTTGTCAGGCAACTTGAAATTAGTAAATCGGTGTAAATTAGATGAATTTTTGTGTTAGATTTTTTATTGTTTAAATTTTGGTACTTGGAAAATTTTGTATTAGTGAAACTGCAGAATGTCTACTTTTTAAGATATTTCAATATATTTAAATACAATATTTTTATATTTTTATAGATTCTTTAAATTGGTATCTTTGAGTTAAGATTCTTAAAAAAGATATTCATTGATTAGGATAGAGATTAAAGAAATTTATAATATTTTCAAGTATTACACCTAAATCACTTGCAATAAAAGTTAACCTCAAAGTAAACTTCCAGGATCAGTATTCTATAAGACTCTAATCTAGTTTTTGGTATTTAAAGTTTATTATAGTATATTCAACTAAATAAAAAGCATAAATATTCTATAATATTTAAAGTCTACAAAAATTAAATAATTAAAGATAATCAAATGGATATTTTCACATAGTTTCAAACTAAACTATAATTGTATAAATCATTTTTATCTTAGATACAATTAATATCTAGAAACCAAATCAAAAACTTAAAAATAATAATATCTTCAAACATCAAAACCATAAAATTTTTCTCTAAAACCCTACAAAAAATCTTTCTTAACCCCCCCATAAATCCTTCCTAACCCAACCTTCTCAAATCCTTCAACCCTATCCCCTCAAAACCCAAAAATTCTTAAATCTTTCCCTCAATCCCTAAAAACCCTAAAAATCTTCATTAATAAATGTCAATTCCCCGTAACGAGTACATCCGTCCGATGCTAACAGACATGTACCAAGTCACAATGGCATATTCATACTGGAAGAACAACCACCACAACGACCACTCAGTATTCGACGTATTCTTCCGTAAATGTCCATTTAAAGGTGAATACACAGTATTCGGAGGCGTTTCTGAAATAATCGACTTTTTGTCAAATTTTTCATTTAACGACCAAGAAATCCTTTACCTGAAGTCGATTTTACCAAATGCCGAAGAAGCTTTTTTCCAATACATGCAATCATTAAACGGATCAATGCTCAAAGTATGGATGGTACCTGATGGAACAGTCGTTTTTCCTCGGATCAACCTCGTGAGAATCGAAGGTCCTTTAGCTTTGGCCCAGCTTTGCGAAACAACAGTCTTGGTCCTTAGCAACTTTGCGACTCTCATCACGACAAATGCAGCGCGCTTCAGAAAAGCTTCAGGCGAAGGAAAAATTCTTTCAGAGTTCGGATGTCGCAGGGCTCAAGGACCTGATGGTTCGATGACTGCTTCGAAGTACAGCTATGTCGGAGGCTTTGACAGTACAAGCAACTTACTCGCGGGGATGATTCATAAAATTCCTACAATTGGAACACATGCACATTCTTATGTGAATAGTTACACCGGACCCTCTGATCTGACAAGTCCTATGCTTGGAGAGCATAATTTATTAGAACTTGCTTTTAAATACAAGAAAATTAACGATTTTACTACTAATGAAGGTGAGTTAGTCGCTTTTGTCAGCTATGCAATCGCATTTCCTTATAAATTTTTAGCGTTAGTCGACACTTATGATACACTCAACAGTGGAGTTCCTAACTTTTTATGCGTCGCTCTTGCTTTAAATGAAATTGGGTATAAAGCTGTTGGAATTCGACTTGATTCTGGAGATTTGGCTTATCTTTCAAAGGAAGCTCGAAAAGTATTCGTCGAGATTTCTCAGAAGTTTTCAGTTGACTTCTCGAAATTGTTGATAGTTGCAAGTAACGATATTAATGAAATCGTTTTAAAATCGCTTCGGGAACAAGGACATGAAATTGACGTCTTTGGAATTGGAACCAACCTGGTCACTTGTCAAGCTCAGCCTGCACTTGGAATGGTTTTTAAACTTGTGGAAGTCAGGGATACCCCACGGATAAAGTTTTCTAATGAAAAGGAAAAAACAACGATTCCTTGTAAAAAAAATGCTTTTAGGCTTTATGGAAGTGATGGAATTGCTATTTGTGATATTATGGGAAGAGCGAATGACCCCCCTCCACAGGTTGGAGCTAGGGTCTTAGCAAGGAATCCACTTGATGATAAGAAAAAAATGTTTGTCGTGCCGAGTAGGGTGGAATGTTTGAATGAACTTCTTTGGGATGGAAAACTTATTAAACCTTTGCCGAGTTTAGAGGAAAGTAGAAATAGACTGCAGATGCAACTGAGGACTATTAGAAATGATATTACTAGGGAAATTAATCCTACTCCTTATAAGGTATCGTTGACTTCGGAACTTTATGAGTATATGATGCACTTGTGGGAACTTGAAGTTCCGATTAGAGAGTTTAGATAATATTTAGGGTTATTCAAAGGAGTTAGATTCAAGTATTGCTTAATGATATAATCCTGATATTCCTTAAGTAATCCCAATCACAAACAACTCTTTCCTTCATAAGCTCAACCCCAACTCATAATATAAGAATCTATTTAAATGGAAAATTTCGAATCAAAACTCGAATCTTATCTAAAATCCTCTCCTACAATAGTAGAATATTTCTTAACAATCGGCATAACCAAATCAACCCTCCAAGACTTCTTCAGTGAAAAATCCTCTTTAGTCCCTTCAATTTTATCTCAATTTCCTCCATTTAATCGTGAAGAGACCCAAATTCCCGAAACAATTCCAGTCTTCTGCTTTCCCTGGGGTGTAAAGCTCTCAAAGACCCAGAATTCCCCAGAAGCCTTTTACATAACCTTGACTGACGAGTCAGGCAACAAACTTCACTGCACCTGCCTCAAGATCTGGGAACTGAGAGAAGATTCAGAACTCGACAATTCAGAAGAGCTACGCCGTTCATTTTCTTTTAATTCAGAGGCGACTTGTTACAAACCAAAGTGCCTGGTCATTGTTTCTAAGTTGCCTTTTTATGAAACTTTTGAGGAAATTTTGATTAAACTTTATGAGTTGAGTCGAATTACACTTTTGACCAAGTTGGAATGGCTTGTTTTTAATTTGGTTGTTCAGGTGCCCAGTCCTGCCAGGGGACATACTTTGGTTCTTTATAAATTGGGAGACTTGGAAAAAGAGTTTAAGTTGCCTCCTATGAATAGACTTCCTTTGCTTGATTTGAACTTGGGTGCTTTGTTTTTTAGTTTGAGTACTGAAAATTTGATGAAGGTTTTTTTGTGTCTTACTTTAGAGTGCTCGATGGTTTTTGTGTCGAATGATGATAAAAAAATTTCGAAATGTGTGATTTCATTACTGTCTTTACTTTTTCCTTTTCAGTGGTCACTGGTTTGTGTTCCAATTCTTCCAGAGGTGCTTCTGGATTACTTATATTCTCCCGTGAGCTATATCTACGGAATCTCCTCAAAACTAAACGGTGAAGTCAAACTAAGAGGAGGCGAAAGCCTATTCATAATCGACCTCGACAACAATTCAGTAGTCTGCAACGCAGACCACCTGAAAGTCCCAGACGGTTCATCATCTCCAGTCGATATCCCTCCCCTTCCAACTCACTACGGTCGAAAGTTATTCAAAAAACTATCCAAAACTCAAGAAATCCCAAAACTCGACAAAAAATCTTCAAAAAAAGAACAAAAGCTAAGTCCTGAGACCACAAACGAGCTTCGAGAAGCCTTTTTCCAGTTTTTCGTATCAATTTTAAAAGACTATAAAAAATTTATAAACTTCAACCAGTCAATCGACCAGCCCAGTTGTTTTGATGACAAAAAGTTCATAAAAGTAGTTCCAGAGAGTTCAAGGCCTTTTTTTTCCAGGTTCCTTAAAACTCAGATGTTTGCAAATTTCTGTGAAACTCGTTTACGTCCTCAAAACATTGAAGAACATTCAGAAAATTTACTTTTTGATGAGTCAATTCTTGCAAAGTTG
The DNA here is from genome assembly GCA_006503475.1 of Stentor roeselii. Taxonomy (NCBI): domain Eukaryota; phylum Ciliophora; class Heterotrichea; order Heterotrichida; family Stentoridae; genus Stentor; species Stentor roeselii. The sequence continues at coordinate 40,816 of RSEH01000068.1, read as the reverse complement.
AATCGTTCTCGATTTCGTTACAAGAAGTTCGAAACGCCATTTGTTGTAGATTCAAGTCAATCTTATAAGCCGTGGAAAGTCCCAGAGACAAGTCCGATGAGCGATATGAAGACATTCACATATTCTCATTTTCCTGAAATAACGATGGAATCAGTGGAAGACTACCAATTGCCAAAGGAAAAATTGCCGAAGTTTCAAGAGTCAATCGACTTTTCCTACTCGATGATCAATGAAAGCAAGGCAAGACCAGGGACTTCAGAAGAACAAATCTTGTTTTGCTGGCTTCAGATGTGGTCGGCGTGTCTTTGGTACCAAGACTTGTCTGAACATGGGCTGAGGTACAAGGAGCTTATTTCTTGTTTGCAGAAATTAAAGCAGATTTCATCAGTTTCACTTACAGGAATTTATAAAATTGTATTGGAAGCTGTGGCAAGGGTTAACCCGAGCCTTGGCATGCCGATCTTTAAGGTCATGACTGACTCACAGGTAATGGTCGATGCTGCCACAATCCACTTGTTGCAGAGGATTTTAGCACTTTCTATTAAAAAGGACCAGAAACAGGTAAAATCTCCAAATTCGATTTTTTTTACTAACAGTCCTATTAATGACAACTTTATGCCTAATATTTATAGAAGAAGAGTCTTTTCTAAGCCGAATGATTCTCATATTTTTGCTAAGCAAGAACTTTGCTTTTTAATTAAAGAAACTTGTAAGAACTGTCAAAAGTTTCTGAATTCTAAAGAAGTTCAGGAAGGATGGCAAAGTAATATGGACTCTTTTGATTGTTTTTGCACTGGGTGTAAAGAAAAATATACTCCGAATCTTAGAGTTAGGATTGGACTTGAAGTAGGTCATCAACAAAAGACATCTAATAAAGAAACTACTATTTTCTTTTCACCTACTGCTTTAAAAGCTTTGATAATCGCACTTTTAGCTGACAATAAGACGAAGTTCAAGTTAGATGTTGAGTTATTCCGAATTTACAACGCGAATTTATTTTGGAACCTTATCTGGCACTTCAATAATAGCCAGTTGCCTTTTGAATTCATGTTGCCATATGAGCAAGAAGTAGTAGACATTCGTAGTTCTTTTATAGTAGTAAGTGAAGAAACTCAAGAAAAGGTGAAAGTCGATAAAGAAGTCCAAACCGAGTGGACCAATGAAAAAATTCAAGAATATCTGAAGAATAAAAGTTGAATAACTAATTATTTAATAACTGGAACACGTCCATGTAGTTCGTACCCACCCTTGCAGGCTTTCCTAAAACAATGCAAGCTGATGGCGATTTTCCAGGGTCTCCTGAATGTTCAACTGCGGATTCGGTCAAGTAGTTCATCGTCGTTTCATAGCTCATTCGAAGCAACGAGCTTGGGTTTTCATTCATTCCGAATCGGTTAAAAGGCCGGTACCCTCCGTTGAAGGTCATGAAATCAGAGATTAAGGATAAGTGTCTCCTGTCAACACTGATGCCATAATGCTTGAAAATCGCATTTACTTCATTAATAATCGTCTTTGCCGCAGCTTCAACTCCGTAAGTATTAAGAACTGAAACCACATCATTAGAGACTAACTTGTTCAAGTCAAACAAATTGTCATATTTCCATATTTCATGAAAATTAACACCTTCTGTCGTGATTGTCACTTTCTGGCCTTCAGTGTTGACGTGACATTTACCGATACCTGGCTGTTCTCTAACAAATGTAGACTCAAGCTGTTTTTCTATTTCTCCTATAACCAAGATGTTATATTTGATAGGAACTTCTAAGACTACTTTGAAATAACTGCGTTTGTCACTTTTCGTGAGTTTTCTCAGACATTTATACTCAATCTGCTCTTTTTCTTTCGGGCTGTCAATTTCCATATTTTCTGGATCGGACCTGCTGAATTCTGATTCATTTTCATAAACTCCCATTTCTTTTTTCTTCAATCGATCTTCTTCATGTTTTTCAGAACGTTTAGATTTCACAGCTTGAGGAAGGTCAGGTGTTTGCTCGAATTGTTTGATCTCAACAGCAGCTTTAACATCACTTTTTTTAATTTTAAGTGAAATGGCATTATCGATATTAGGAACCAGGAGTTCTTTTACCTTTGAATCGATATAGTCCCAAGAAATTCCGATTTCATTTTCAATATAATTTTTTTTCTCGAAGATAATTTTCACAGTGTAAGTCCTGATGTTGTTCTTCGGACATATCGACTCGTTCATCTCAACATTTTTGACCAGGTCTTTAAATGAAATCTTTTGAATGTGGCTTTTAAACCTCTTGGCTTCCTCTTCAGGGCCGTTGAAAGGGACAGTCATGGTAGGTGTCTGTATTTTAGCAGCAGCAGTCATCAAGATTTCTCGAAGTCTTGGAATACCAAGAGTCACGTTCACACTTCCATGCCCTGCCAAGTGAAAAGTGTTTAAAGTCATCTGAGTGGAAGGCTCTCCGATGGACTGTGAAGCGATGATGCCGACAGCTTCTCCAGGTTGAACGAGACTATGAATATATTTCAAACTAACCAGTTTCGAGAACTTAGTCTTGAAAATCCGTGGTTTTGACTTATCAACTTTTCTTAAAGCACTTTTATCACCAAGCCAAGAAATACAAAGTCCATAAAGCGCATTAGAAAGACAACCAAAGGTGCAAGGACTGAACTTGTGAAGAGCTGTTTCATATGAAGTGTTTTTATCAAACGAGTAGTACTCTGAGAACTTATTCATATCAATATGTGGTTTGAATTCATAATACTTGAGTTTTCTCTTCAATATCTTAGAGTTGTCATATAAGAAGTCAAAGGCTGTCACGTATTTGTTCTTGCAGGGGTCGATGCAGTCTTCGCCGTAAAGAAACTGAATGACTGACCCGTCTGAGTCTCGGACTGAGTAATCATAAGCCACTACCAGGCTTTCCAGTCCTTTTATCAGGCAACGCTGCAGGTACCCTGACCGACTCGTTTTCACTGCCGTGTCGACCAGGCCTTCCCGGCCTGCCATGCAATGAAAAAAGAACTCTTGCGGCTTTATCCCTGTCAAAAAACGATCAGCTATCAGTCCATTCGCGCGAGGACTTGGGTCGTAAGGGTCAAAACTAGGAGCAGATCTTCCTAAAGCTGTCAAAGGCACTCTACGACCTTCTATTTCTTGTTGTCCTAACATCAGTGAAACTTGATTGTGATTCACCATACTTCCTTTCGCTCCTGTTGTCACCATCGCACTGAAACTATTATGGGGAAAAGATTTCACTAGACCTTTCGGCATCGCTTTACCTTGAAGAGAAGAACAGGCTTTATTTACAAAGCTGATCATTTTTGCATCCATTTCTTTGCTGTGGTTTTCATCTTCTATTAAAAAGTTCTCGATTTTCTTGCAGAGTTTTCGAGAATTTCCTTGTAAAGGAGCTCCGACTACTTCACAGGAATGTTCAACTGCGGCGGTTTGGGTCTTTTCATGCCATTCAACTCTTTCATTGTTAGTTGAATCTTTGAGTATCAGGTCGTCCATAGAACATGAAAACCCGACATATTGCAAGTAAAGTGTCAAGACTCGCCCTAGAGAAGTCAAAAGCTGAGAAGCTGCCTGTTCACCATAAAGTTCATGAAAACAATGAACTAACCCGAATTCTGAGTTCCCAATATGATTTTTATCAAGGATCCCTGTACACACATATCCTTGTCTAACAAGTAAAATTTCCTCATCTTTTCCAGTAGGGCCCCACATGTTTCCACCTACTTTGCACTTTTGCTGAATAGTCATCTGGTGCTTACTCTGTGAAAGTGCTTGAATGATAGTTGAAATTACCAGCTTTCCTGACCATAGTTCTCTTGGCTTCAAAATGCAAGGAGGTAAATGAAATGTTTTTTCACAATGCTGCGTGGCGATGAAAACAAGCTGCATATATTGATCCCTATCTAAAAAAGTATCTCTCGCTGTAAGAAGGACTCCACTCACGATATGATCCTGAATAAGTCCTCTTAGTGGCTTTCCACTAGTGGGTGCAGTGTATTGATAGTCAGTCGCAGAGATATGCTTCGCTTCAGACCTCGCCAGATGTGACTGAAAAAAATGCAAATTTATTTCATCTCCATCAAAATCCGCATTATAAGTATTGCAGTTCGAGTAATGCATTCTGATCGTCGTTTGCTTCGGCAGGACTCGAGCAGAATGAGACATCATGCTCGGCTTGTGAAGGGTCGGCTGGCGATTAACGAGGAGCCAGTCTCCAGTATGAAGATGACGATGAACTACTTTCCCAGGGCCTCCTGTGAACAACTGAGCAGCGACCATTTTAAGCTGAGCACTGTTGAGTTTATCTAGATGTGTAAGACTTCCATCTTTATTTTCAATCATATTTGCCCCAGGATGGACATTTGCTCCATTTTCTACAAGTTTCTGAAGCCAGTCTAAGTTATTTTCTCTGACCGGTTCACGAAAGGTGAGTTTCTTGGCAAAAACGACAGGAATTCCGATTTCTCCTGTGTTTATATAAGGGTCAGGTGAAATGACACTACGAGCGGCGTAGTTGACTCTTTTTCCCATCATTTTTAATCGAAAGAGGCCTTCTTTCTTTTCGAGTAGCTGGCGAATGCCGACCAGGTCTTTTTCACTTTGTCTTGCCCAGTTGGAGGAGTCCATGTACATGTTGATTGAGTGCTGAAGCTCTAGAAAGGTTTCGGTGAAGTCTTCTGTTTTTGCTTTAGACTCCTGAATGCGCTTGCTGAGGTTCATGATGCGGATAAGAGACACTGTCTGCGTGTTCAAATAAGCCTTGCTCCCTGATCCTCCTTTGCTCTCAGGTCGAAAACGATTCGGAGTCACTATCAACCCCTTCAAGAAAAGACTACTCAAAGGATCGTCATTTATCAAATGGTCCATGATTTCTTTGTCAGCCTTGCAAGTGATTTGAAGCTCTTCTAAAACTCGCTCACCTGTCAAGATAATTGCTTTATTTTCCAGTTTTACACCTTTTAACTTTAACGATTTTACCTCCCTGATTAGTTTTTACTTTTCTTTCAAAGCGTCTCGGATCAGTTTACAGTCGCCTTCTTTACGGATTTTTACTTGTTTCTGCTCGCAATGAGGACAAGTTGCTGAAAACATCTTCCAAAGCTGACTTCGGACTTCATTAGCAAGTTTAGTTCGAGCAGCTGTGAAATCTTCAGAAAATTCTTCAGTAGAAGCTTCAGCGATTTCTTCAATAAAATCTTTTTCATCAAGTATGATATTTTTAACTTCTTGTAAGTCTTTATCTGAGTTGGCTTTAATGTTTTTATCAGCGAGAAGGTCTTCAATGCTGAGAGAGTCGAGAAACTTTCCGTGTTTAAGAAGTTTGCTTTTTAAGAGAAGGACTCGACTGGCTTCTGGAGTGACTCGAAGCCGATGACAGAAGGAACATTTTGATTTCAGAAGCTTGTAAGTCAGGTCAAGGGTGAATGGGTTGAAGACTACTGTGCTCAGCGGCATGTAGCCCAGGTGCCCTGGGCAGGTGTTCACGTCTTGACTGCAAGTTGAACAAGGCACTTGTGAAGACGAACCTGGAGATACACCCATTGAAGGGTCGCCAAGACCTCCTAAGTTTGGAAGTTTGTTCAGATCGTACACGTCGGGCAATGTGACTTCGACCATTCCAAGACTTTTAGACTCGTCTGGAGTGTAAAAATAGAACTCAACGGAATCTAGTTTCTTTTCATAAACTCCAGACATTTATTAACTATCGCTTTTTGTATTTACATGGAGAGAATAATTCAGTTATTGAGTTTGCTTTTGGCTTCACCTTTCGAAAGAGGAGTACTGAGAAGTAGGTGTTTGGGATATGCTTTTTTAGGATTTTAAAACCTAGAAGTTTCATATTTTCTAGAAGGTCTGGCAAGGTAAAACGAGAAGAGACTTCAGCGATGATGAGAGTGGCTTTCGGTTTAAGTACTCGATGTGCTTCTTTTACCATATCAACATGATTCGTTCCCATCAACGAAAGGCAAAAAACAGCAATATCAAGTTTTCTTTTCCTCAAAGGAAGTTTCGAAATATCACATGCAACAACATGCTCTTGACTAGAAACCAAATCATACGACAAGACCTTCAAATGTTTTAAATCTTTCAAATTGATTTCAAGTTGCCCGAGTCCACATCCAAGGTCAGCAAGAATCAGAGACTCATTCGTGCTCAACGCGATTTTCCTAACTTCTTCCTCCACAACCATCAAAGGATTAACAGGCCAAGAAGCGATTTGCCCAGCGAATCCTCGATGATAGACCTGAAAGAACTGTGGATCTTTGCTGAACATTTCAAGACTTTCCGAGCTTTGAGACGTGTAAAGCATTTCATTCAAAAGTCTAAATTGCCCAGCTTCCAGTTGTTCGTTTCTCTTCCTCTTCATATAAATTATAAATGGCGATTCCTTACATCAGCATCAACACTCAAGTCCAACTTCTTGACTGTCGTAAAAGCTGGTCACTTTTAACTGAAAAGGAAAAGTTTTACGCTTATTACTTTTCTCAGGCTTGCGTTGAAGGTGCAAAGGTTTGTTTTTTTCAAAGATCTGTTGAATCTGCAGGACTTTTCCTTTTATTTCAGGAGCTTTTTGCTGTTCCTTCAATCGAGGAGAAGGTAAAAGAAGCAGGTCTTCTCGAAGAGGACTGGACACAATTCAAGGCTTACGCTGCAGGTGTTTACAACAACACAGGAAACTACAGAAGTTACGGAGACGTCAAAATTTTACCTGAAGTTTCTAGGGTCAAGTTTGAAACCATTTTAAATCTGGCGAAATCTGAGAGGATTGAAAGAATCTGGGAAAAAATCGGAGACCTGGTTTTTGACGATAACTTGGAAAAAGCGGCTCTTGGGTTTAGAGATGAAGGAGGTGTCAGTTCTTATTACTCGGAAAATATTACCCGGGCAGACGCGGAGCTTGTGAAAGAGTTTTTAATGCACAAGAACTGGACTGACCTGCATGTCAACTCACGGCTGTGGAAAGTTGGAAACGTCTTGGAAGTGAAAGTCGCAAGTGACCTCGGGCATCATTTGGCACATGCTGGAGAATACGTCTTCAAAGACAGGACTATCAGGGTGTTAAATGGAGACTACCACGTTTTCATGCGACGAGTTGTTGACTACCTCACTAAAGCCATTCCTTTCGCTTCGAACCCTATTCAAGAAGCTATGCTGGTCAGGTACATAAAGCACTTTTTAACCGGTGACATCGATGAACATAAACATTCTCAAAGACAATGGATTCAAGACAAAGGACCTGCCGTTGAAACCAACATCGGCTTCATCGAAACCTACGCAGACCCTCTCAACATCCGTGCAGAATTCGAGGGTTTTGTGAGCATCGTCGATAAACAAGTCAGTTCTCAGTTCCAAGCCCTCGTCGACCGTGCTGAAGAAATTCTCAGAAGACTTCCCTGGGGCCAGGCCTTCGAAAAAGACAATTTTCAAAGACCTGACTTCACATCTTTAGACATTGTGACCTTCGCAGCTTCAGGAGTGCCAATCGGCATAAACATCCCCAACTACGACGACATCAGAACCACTGAAGGCTTCAAAAACGTTAACCTTGGAAACGCTTACCCAAAAGTAACCCGATCAAATTTGCAGTACGTGACAGAAGAAGACGCCCAGCTGATCATTGACTTGTATGCCGAAGGCGAAACTCTCGCTGTTGCCTTGCATGAACTTCTGGGGCACGGGAGTGGAAAACTCCTTCAACAAAATGAAGACGGCTCTTTTAACTTCGATCGAAATTTGATCAACCCTGGGACTGGGGCAGTAGTCGACTCGTTTTACGCCTTTGGAGAGACTTGGAATTCAAAGTTCACTGACTTGTCAGGCGCTTATGAAGAATGCAGGGCGGAAACCATCGCGGTTTACTTGAGTTGCTTTTCTGAACCTTTTGAAGTTTTTGGCATTGGGGAAGTTGAAAGGTGCAGGAATATGATTTGGCTTTACATGGCGTATTCGGGAATAAAGGGGTTGCTGCTATTTAACCCTAGCAACTTGAAATGGGGACAAGCCCATTGTTGGGCCCGTTTCGTCATTTTTAGAGTTATGCGAGAAGCACCTGACGATTTCTTAAGAATTGAATTCACGGAAGATGGGAAGTTTTTAATACGGATGGACTACAGCAAGATTGAGACTTCTGGATTTCCTGCTCTTAAAGACTTCTTGCAAAAACTTCATTGCTTCAAAGCCACTGGCGACGTGGTTCGAGGACGGGAATTGTTCAGTCATTTCTCGAAATTTGATGAAGAGGCGAAGAAAATCAGAGAAATCATGATTGCCAATCAAAAGCCCAGAAGTATTGAAGTTCAATGCAATGTGTTTCTAGGCCCGGCAGGGGCAGAGGTGAAAGTTTATCCAGAGTCCTTCGACGGAATCATCCAGTCATTTTTAGAGCGTTTTCCAGAGTACGACTCAGAAATGCTTGCATTCTGGGAAGAAGATTTTAGGTTATCTAGGTTACCGTAAATAAAGAAATGGAAATTCCTTTGAGACCGAAAGATAATCTGCGATATGAACTGGCGAAGAACAAAATAGATGAAAACTTTTCCAGGTGGCTCGCTTTGCCTTCCACCAAGATCATGGTTCAAAAGCTTTTAGATGACTGTAAGTTGGAAAGTCCTCAAATGACTCCTCCTCCAGCGTTGTTTTCGAAGTATTCTCCTGGGTCTCCTATTTCTGGATCACCTAAAAGGCCGTCTTTGTCTCCTCACACTTCTTCTGACAGACTGTCAACGACTCATGTCCACCTGAGTCAAAATGACACTTTTGTCCAGACTCGACCTTCGAACTCTGTCAAAAACTTGAATAATGGTTCGAAAGTCCCTCAGTTTTACTTTCCTCAAGGAAAACCAGTTGATTCTGCTTTAGCTGAAAAAAACAGCAGGATTATTAATTCTGTGTTTTTGAAGGAAAGTGTTAGAGTCAATGAGTTTGAAAATTTGGTTTCTCAGCTTTGTGGACTTCCGAAGTTTATGAAGTTTAAACTTTTCACTGCTGCTGGAGGAGGAGATAGTCTTTCTAAGACTCAGTTTTTAAGGTTCTGGAAAAAAGAACTGGAAAATAAAAGTCCTGTTGAAAGGTTTTTCTTTTTGGTTAAGAAGAATGGGAAAAGTTTTATTGAAAGAGAGGATTTTCACTTTATGATGAATGTTTTGATGGAAATTCATCCTGGACTTGATTTTTTGAAGGCTACTCCTGAGTTTCAGGATCGATATGCTGATAGTGTCATTGAAAGGATCTTTTATACGGTTGATTTGAATGATGATGGAAGGATTTCTTTGAGGGAACTTAAGAGAAGCAACTTCTTTCAGGTTTGCTTGATTCTTGAGGAGGAGGAGGATATTAATAAGATCAGGGACTACTTTTCTTATGAACATTTTTATGTTCTTTATTGTAGGTTCTGGGAAATTGATACTGATCATGATTTTATTATTGATAAAGATGACTTTTCAAGATATGAGGGGCATACTTTGTCTAGAAAGGCTAATGATAGGATTTTTGAACAGGCTCCTCGGAAGTTTACTTGCAAAGAAAAGGATAAAATGGGATATGATGACTTTATCTGGTTCATGCTAAGCGAAGAAGACAAAACCTCAGTCAGATCTCTCCATTACTGGTTCAAAGTAATAGACCTGGACAACAACGGTATAATCACTCCATACGAAATGGAGTATTTCTACGAAGAGCAGCTAAGAAGACTCGAATACTTAAACCAAGAAATGGTTCCATTCAAAGACATAGTCTGCCAAATGACTGACATGTTGAACCCAAAGTCAAAGACCCAATTCACAATAGAAGACTTTCTAGCCAAAAAGACAATTTCAGGCATTTTCTTCAATGCACTGGTCAACTTAAACAAGTTTCTTAACTACGAACAAAGAGACCCTTTTTCAGTGAAAAAGGAAATAAGCGACAATCCTGACTTCTCAGATTGGGACAGGTTCGCCTTGAACGAGTACGTCCGACTTGCGATGGAAGAGGAAAACGCTGAAAACAATCAAGTGCTTGATGAAGAATGGGATTCTGAAAACGATTAATTTTAAACTAATAATGAGTGTCTGGTATTTAAATCTAATAACTTATTCAAAGTAAGACCCGAAGACCATCACCACTGCCCATAAGTTGCCTGCTAGAAAAGTAGCTGAAGCATAATTATCAAATTTCGCATTCCATAAACACTTCGATGTTACTCGAAGGCCTTGGTTTTGGTTCTCACCTATGAAGGTTTGAACTACGATTTTGTACCGAGGCATTTTTAAACCTTTACATTTCATTTTCACCACGTTACTGATTTCGAGCGCCAATGCTTGGGCAAGTTTATCATCATAAGAAACTCCTTGTAATTTCTCGTTTAGTACTTCGGTTGCTATTCTTCGGACTGCTGATGGGTAAAACCTCTCATCATCTCTTGGTTCAATTCGGTAGTGTTGGTTACCTGCGTTATCCATGGCTCCGGCCATTTATATATTACAAAGCTAGTAACTGTACAAATCATTCCAAATTTGAATACTCTTCATCAAATGATTCATAATGGATGGAAAAATATAATTTTTTTATAACTAAGGTCTTGACTAAATCATCTTTCTTAATCCTTATATCTTATTTCATCAATCTAAGTCAATCGAGCTGTATATATAAAGATTAAACATAAAAGTGAATAAATACTGATACACAGCATATGAAATAATAATTCATTTAGGATTATGATTATTTAAAATCTTTGATAATTTTTTGAAGTTAAATTGCAACTTAAATTATTTATAAAGAAAGAATGAAAAATTTAGAGACTAGATATAATAAGCATACATGAGATTACCACAAATTTTATCAAAGTACTCTAATATAATTTATAAATGTCGTTCCCCCTTCAGAGCAATCAAAACACTCAATTCAAAAATCCTTCTTCGATCTCTCTAAAAGCAAATACTGAATCAGAGAAAATTTCATCTGAAAAAATGAAATTTGCTATTCCAGCAAGCATATCCACCCTTAAAGTGACCCCCGCGAAAAGCGAAGAGGCACTCAAGGTGTTAAACTCAATAAAAACTCCATCATCAACTCACCCAAATGCAGAAACCGAGAGTCCCTTATCTTCAGATAAAGACCCAAAGCAAGATCGTCAATTCAACCTTGGAATCCTAACAAAAAGTCCCTCCAAAGGACCCAGCGGTAAAAAGCCAATCATAAAAAACCCTTCAATTCAAGAAAAAAAGTCAGATTTCACTAAATTCGACCTTCCCAGCAGCATATTCAAAAGTCCCAACCCTCTAATTACCCCAAATTTCTTAAAACCACTCAACTCCAATCAAAAGCCCATTGAAAAAACCCAAGAATCTCCTGAATCCAGCATAAAACGGCCTCTTTTTCTCCTTTCTCCAATATCAGACCTAAACGCTTCACCTTTTGTAATCGATTCCAACTTTCAAACTCCGAATCCAGCGAAAAAAACCGAAAATCAAGAAAAAAAGACTCACCCTGAAATAAACCCCGCAAAACGAATTTTTCAGGAAGTCATCGGAGAAGTAGTCAAAGACTTGAAATTTGAAGAAGACTTAGAAGTTAAAAGCGACGTCAAGTTCTTCATCAGCGATGTGAGTAAAAAAGAAGTGAAACAAATTGACCAGCTTAAAGAAGAAATCACTAAAAAAAGACGAGAACTACAGCAAAAAAAGGAAGTCAACAAAACTTTGACTCAGAAACACGTGGCTCTTGAAGAAGAAGTAAAGCAAACTGAGGTGACTTCTGACTTTCATAGAAAAAAACACTCAGAATATGAAAGAAAAATCAAGAAAAGCTCGAAGACTTATTCTCAGGTCTTACTTCCTGACTTTGAAGAAAAGGAAAAAGAATTGCATATGTTGGGAGGAAATAAAAACAATATTTCAAAGATCCTGGAAAAAATGAAAGAAGAAAACCTGGAAAAAACTCGAAGATATGAGGATAAAAAAAAAGTTTTAGATGAGAAGAAGAAGGAAAATGAAGAGCTTTCGTTGGAGAATGAAAAAATCGAGAATCTTAATCAGACAATAAAGCATGAACTTTCTGAACTTAAACCTGAAAACACTGAGATTTCTTTGAAGTATTGTTGGATCGAAGCCCAAAACGAGAATATTCAGAAAAAGTGCAGGTCTTATGAAGATGATATTAAAAGGGTTCAAAATGAAATTAAGAGACTTGAATCAGATATCAAAGCAACTAAGGCCCAAACTCTTATCAACACGAGCAACATCTCAGCATTAGAGGAAGAAATCTCTTCAGTCCTGTCAACAAGTGACCGTATCTCCAGTCTTTACTCTCCCACATCGAAGCTAACCAGTCAATTCCACAGTCGTTCATTTAAACCAAGACAAAAATCAATAAAATCTATTCATAAACAAGAATTCGTCACATCAAACCTGTTGACATTACAAAAGTTATCAATTTACTTGTTAGTGGTGTTTTTGATAATCATTATCTTTAAATAATTTTAATCATAGTTTATAATAAAAATGACTTTTCTTAAAACTTTTGCTTCCAAGTCTCGCTTCGCTCCAACGTATGATAAATCTTTATTTAGATTCAAGAACTTTGTGATACGCAATAAACTCCTCAATGAACATGATACAAAAGCTCTTAGAAGGAAAATTGGATTTAATTTTATTAGCTCGATTTTTAGTTTTGCTTTACTTGGAACTCCTATTTATTGGATTTATAATAATACTTTATCTCAGAGTTTCGCATTCCTTTTTATTTATCCTTTTTTTACTTTCCCTTTTTTGAGGTGGACTGGGAAGAAAGAAGATCAAAGAGATTATGAGATATTAGATAAGTATGTAGAAGGTGAAAATTTAAAGAAACTTGAGATGTTTGCTGCTTCATCTTATGTACCTACTTTTCATATTAGGATAATTTATGACTATATTGAAGAGAAGAAAAATAGAAAATAGCTAATAATAGGAATAGTTCTTTAATTTTGGGTTTTTTGAACTACTGAGAATTGAAAAGGTCTCTGATACTTTCTCTAGGGTTGAAACAAGATGATCTGTTCGCGCTGAAATATCGCGAACATTCCTAGGAAGAGTTTCAAAATACATGAAATTTTTTTGCACCCTAGAAGACCTTCCCTTGCGACAAATTTCCTTACACTTCCTTAACTTCTCCTCAATAGAATCAGCAACAACAAAAAACTGCCTCCTAACAACAGGTACCTGGACTTCTTCAGGAAACTTATATCTTGACCGCTTAGGGCACAACCGAGCCTGTACAATCCTTTCCTCTTCTCTAACGACGAGTCCCTCAACTAATTCAAACTCCATTAATCAAACTGTTAAAATCCCTGTTATTCCTCATGTAATCTTTAATGGGATCCTTATGCAGTCGAGGAGCAGAAGGTTTCATCGAGTTCGACCGTGTGACTAAAGAAGAAGGAAAGCGGAAAAGCATGTACCAATACCAAATCGCTCATTTCAAAATGCTGAAAATCGAGAAACAAAAGCTTCCAAGTGCTCAAAACATCACAGAAACAAAAATCATGAAAATAAAAAACACGAAAAGACTTAAAGACTTGCAAAGGGTTTATTCTGAGATCTCTACAAAGGTACAGGATCGGAAAGATGTGGTTCAAGTGAAGGAACTTGAGAAAAAACTTGAAAATTCTCTGGAATTGTTGAAAGGTGAGCTGAATCTTTTAATGTTGGAAGAAATGCTTTTCCTTCAGGATCATAATAGACTGAATAAGCTTTTAGAGGAAAAAAACGCTTTAGAGAGGCAGAATCAGGAACTTGAAGTGAAAATCAGAAGAGCTGAATTTACCAGAAGGTTTTCAATGAAAATGATTGAAACTTCACTGGTACATAAAAATCGTCATCGAGTTGATAAGACACCAAGAAAAACTCTTAACAGCTCTTTGATTAACTGCATCAGACGACTTGAAAGAATTGAAAAAATCGCAGAAAATTCGAAGAATTGCAAGTTGTATGAATTGCATACTAAAATCATCGCTTTGCAAAGCAAGATCAGTTTAATTAAAACTGAAAAGGAACAACTTGTGGCACTTAGAAGTCTGGATGAGATTGAACAGACTTTTGAAAGCTCGATACAACAGATTGCTGATGAGGTTAGTGTGATTAAAAGAGAGTATGAGAATGTCATTAAGTTGAATGATATTTTATCGAATGAGTTGATTGAAAATGCGATTTCTTAGCATGTTAATAAGGTTAAGTTCTGAGAAGATAGTTTTTGTTAGATGTTTATTTAATTTAGTAAGGATTTCTTAAAATCATTGAAAATTTTAGAATATAAAGAATTCATAAAATCTCAAATCACTAAAAATCTTCAAGTAAACAAGTAAAAATTACAAGAAGTTAATATTTTCAAGGAAATTTATTTAATTTAGGTACAATTTCCTTGAAATACATTGAAAATTTTACAATATCAAGAATTTAAATCATAAATTCCCAAATCACCAAAAATCTTCAAGTAAAAAACTAAAAACAAAAAAATCCAGCCCAAACAACAACAAAAACAACTTCTATCAAGCCCTTCAAACCCTTTCCCCAAAAAAAATTTCCTTCCATCGACATATTTCCTCCCTAACCCTTCTGATATAATAATGAAATCAGCAAGTAAGAAAGTTTACGTAAGCAAAGCTCCAAGAAGTGTTTCAATGCTTCAAGAAGAAGAGAAAGTAATCCCCATGGACCTAGACGGTCCAAAAATTCAAAACGTTCCTAACCTTCCAAGTCCATTCATGCCTCCAAGCAACTTAAACCTAGCAAATCCTGGAATTCCTCAATTCCCATCATCAGGAATGTCCTCTCTCATTCCAGGTTCCGGTATAAACGCAAGTCTCAAGAACAAAAAAGTAAAAATCGTGAACCGCAGCATAAAAGAAGAAAAAAAACTTCCAGTGAAACACTTGGCTCCAATAAAAAAGCCTCCTCAGCCAGTTCCAAAGCCAATTTCATGTCAAGTTCCAAATTTCAACCATCTTGATTCAAACATAGCAGAAGTTTCAATGGACGAGCTGACAAAACAAAACAAATTAGCGACAGGCGACCCTGTTCTTTGTTTAAACTGCAACGCGATATTTAATTCTTACAGCAAAATCCAAATGACTGAAAATGGGCAGGTCTGGCTTTGTGAGTTTTGCGAGACTTCAAATCCAGTTGAAATGGAAGACGAGGAACTTCCGACAGAAAGTAAATTAGTCTATGTTTTAGAGACTCCTGAACAAGTGGTTGTGGAAAAACAAGACGACCGTGCCATTATCTTCTGCATTGATATGAGTGGGTCCATGTGCGTCACTTCACCTGTTTCAGGCAATCTCGGACTCAAGACCAACAAGTTGAATGACTTGAAAAAACAGTTCGGCCCGCAAGACGGGCCTCAATATTGCCCGAGAGAGAAGAAAAACGTGACTTATGTCTCGAGGCTTGAATGTGTACAAGCCGCTATCGAGTCCCAACTCGCTGAAATGCAGCAGGGGACTCCTAATCGCAAAGTCGGAATCGTCACTTTTAATGGAGAAGTCACTGTCATTGGAGATGGATTTTCTCAGATTAGTCTCGCTGGAGATAAACTTACAGATTATCAGAAAATTGTTAACTCTGTTCAGGGAAAGTTTCAGGAAATCATGCCGAGGAATATTGGACAGAATAAGGATCAGCTATGTACTCGACTTTTACAACTTGAGGAAAATGGACCCACTGCTCTTGGACCTGCCTTGCTTGCTTCTGTTACTCTTGCTGGACAAGCTGGAGTTGGGGCTAAAGTCATACTTTGTACTGATGGAATTGCTAATGTGGGACTTGGAAGTCTTGAAACTGAAGATGAGGTGGAAGCGTCTGAGACTTTTTATACTCAGATTGGAGAAGTTGCTAAGGAACTTGGAGTTTCGATTTCGGTTATTTCTATTGCTAGTGAGGAGTGTAGACTTTCTTGTCTTAGTGAACTAGTCGAAGTAACCGGTGGAGACTTAACAAAAGTCGATCCTCAGAACTTACAAACCGATTTCGCAAACATCCTAGCCACAGAGGTCCTAGCATGCAACGTAAAAATAACAGCAAATCTTCATAAATTTCTAGGTTTCCGTAACCAAGACGCCTCCCATTTAGTGAAGCCGACTCAGTTAGTAAAGCCATTAGGCAGTGTGACAGAGCAGACAATATTTACATTTGAATATACAGTGATAGACCAAGAAGGTGCTCGAGCTTTAGGAAAAGTTCCATTTCAAGTGACGGTCGACCATCGCAAAATGAACGGAATGAGGTGCATCTTGGTCGACACTCAACTTTTCGAGATCTCTGAGAATCAAGAAGAAATTCTTCGAGAAGCTGACTTTGAAGTACTTGCAAGAAACGTTCAGCATCGCACTGCTCAACTTGTAAAGCAAGGGCATTACTCAGAAGCAAGAAAAAACGTTGACATGTGGCAAGGATATATGAATAGTAATGCGAGTAGTCATGTTCAACAAGTACAAGTTGAAAAGTTCAATAAGAAATCGATGCCGGTCTCGAAACAACTTAAAGAAATTGAAGAAGACATGGAAGATGACGTCTCAAATGTAAAGGAGTTAAAGAAAAAAGTGATTAATAAGGACATGTTGAGTGTAGGGATTCATAAATACAGCAAGAAACATGAATAATTAGAAAATTTAAGATTACCTAAATAATATTTTTCTCTTTCTCTGGAATATTTAAATCATGCATATTTCTCCGTCGAGAAAACAATCATCGATGACTCCAGCAAAACGCAACATCCGCATGCGACTAGAAAAACGAAAAGCGACTGAAATTCGCCTGATCAAAGAAATCTCCAGACCAAAGATCCTCATCGATGAATACTTCGACCAGCCGAAGCCATCAAGTTATTATCTAGAAATAGCGAAACAGCGCTTTCGAAGTTTGAACCAATCAAAGTCCTCTCGACTAGTTTTTTCAAGATCAAAGAAATCAAGTCTGGACTCTTCAAGAGTCAACCTTTTACCAAAATCAAAAGTTTCAAAGGCCCCTTCGATGAACCTGCCGCTTGACAACATAATCCCTGAGTGGCTCCAGGCGCGAGAGGACTTCAAAGAATCAGTAAAACATTTAAAGTCTGAACAGGAGAAGCGAGTTCCTCTTATTTTGGACCTTGAGTACCATCATCGCAGCACAGAAGATAATGAAATTTTGAGAAACTTCTTGAAATCTGTGAAGTTCTTTGAAAATCTGCCAAGCCAAGTCATTATCGACACTTCCAACAGACTTATTAAAGAAACGTACTTGGAAAATCAGATTATTGTGAAAAAAGGAGAAGATGCTGATAGTCTTATTATTTTTTATGAAGGGACTGCGAAGATTGTGATTGATGGACAAGTCGTCGCAGTTAAACAGGCAAAAGACGTTGTAGGAGACACTTCTCTTGACTTTCGACTTCCTCGTAGTGCAGATGTCGTCGCTGAGACTTACTGCGTCATCTTCAAACTGATGAGAGAAGACTACGAAGCCGCTGTTTTACATTTAAAAAGATTAGAACGACAGGAAAATCTGAAGTTTTTAACAGCGATTCAAATTTTTCAGAACTGGAAACCTTTGAAGTTGAATAGAATGAGCTCTGTGCTTAATCTGAAATATTTTGATAGTGATTCAGTTTTGTATAAAAGAGGAGATCCCAGTGTCAGCATGTTTTTTCTGAAGAAAGGAAAAGTTGAGGTTTTTGGATATGTGCCTTTAGAACAGTGCAATAAGTGGCCTGTCTCGAATAATCAGTGGGTTGTTCATCAGGTTAATAAAGAATATCTGGTGAGGATTGCGAAGATTAAACCTGGACAGTACTTTGGAGATGTGGAAGTATTGGAAAAAAAACATAGGGATATGAAAGCTGTCACTGTCACGTCTTCGGTTATTTTAGAACTCAATAAAGACCAGTTTCCGGAAATTTTTAATGAAAATGACTTGGAAAATCTGATGAAGTCAAGCTTTACTAAAGTCAGAGATCCGAAAGTCTTGGAAAGCAAACTTAGTCATGAAATTTCGTCGAGAATCACTAATGAAAATGCATTACTTGATGCTTTAAAAGTTGACTTTTCTAATTTGCATGGAAGAGACTCTAATTTGGATCCAAAAATAAAAAAATTGAATACTTGGCTTAGTAGTTATAGGAGTAGGAGAACTGAGTCGAGTAAGAATTTTAAGCAGAAGGTTGTCTATGAAAATTCAAGAAGTATTAGGTTGGGTGCAAGTAATTGTAAATAAGATATATAAAGTGATTGAATTAACCTACATACTTAAAGAAAAGATTTAAATTAAGTCGTTTATTGCTTCTTGCGATGTCTCTTTATTAGATAATGAATAATTTGCCTAATTATCGAGATGAGCAGCTACAACTCAATTTCTTATGTTAAAACTTTAAATAATTTTTTTCTGGTATTGTTAGATAAAATCTCTTTTACATGCACTCTATTCTTTAGATAATTTACTTGATAATCTTAATTTACTTTATCTGATATTGTTAAAATCAGTAAGTGTCTTTTTTTGCTTCATGTTTTAATATTTAATAAAAACTTTAAAGGACGTGTCAGATGTTAAAAGAGAATGGAGCTGAGAAAAATTTATTTGTAATTTTGCACAACTTGAATTCAGATTGTGAGACTTTAATAATTATAGATGTAAAAGGTAATTTTGAAGAGCGATAAGGTAAATGAATTTCAGTCAAATGTTTATTTATTATATTTTATGTTATAGTGTAAACCAATTTTCAAAGGATATCCTCAGAATGAATGTTAACCTCCCTTTCAAAATATCATCAAGTCCTTCAAACTCAATTAAAATAACTAATTTCCACAATGATCTCCTAAAAGCCCTTAAACTATTCAACTAATAAATCTAACTAAACCTGAGCTTGATCCTTTTGCTCTTGCTTCTTACAGCACTTGATAACAGCTAATGTGATAGTAATAAGAATACCAACAGAAAAGTTGATTTTCTCTTTAAAAACCAGTAAAGTTGCAAAAATCGCCGTTGTAAATTCATGATTCTCAATATCCTTATCTTTAATAACCTCATCAGTGATGACAAACAAGAAGATCTGATAAAAGTTCGCAAGTAAATAAGTCAACAAGACATTGACCCAAGAATAGCTATCACTGCTAAAGATATACAAAGCATGGACTCCAGTGACCATGACGAATCCGATGATGATAGCGTAAAGATAGTTAAACTTGTTCATGCTCTTTGCCAGAATCAAGACAATAAACAAGTCAATCATCAAGACTGCCACAACATTGATGACCAGGTCTTCTTCACCAAGGGCATTAGCGACGTAGACCACGAAGAAGGCTTCACAGAAGCTGAGAACTATTGCGAAGAAAAAGCCTAAAGCACCTGACTTCACCCAATTCGGGAACTTGTAGATTATGATGTAAGCCACTAGGTATACCAGGGCTACTATCAGAATACCCAGGGCGACTAAAAGGCTGACAATCAGAGATAAGAAGTAATTCACCAGTAATAGTCCTAATACTGGAATTAACTCAAGTAACAGAAGGAAATAAACCGAAGAAAGGAAGGTAAAATCGTATTTTTTCGCAACATGTTCCAACTTTTTTTGGTGGCCGTGAAGATGCTTTTCAGCTTTTTCATTACCTTTGTTGAGATTTTTCTCGATATTCTCATGGGCCATCTTTACACCTTGCTTGCCTACTTCTTGTTGCAGGAGCTTTTCCACTTCACCTGAGTTGTCCATTTATAGACACTAATAAAAGTATTAAAACTAGTTATTGATTATAATTAGTTAAAAAAGAATAATTCAAGTGATATGTATCTAAAAGCTCATAACAATATATTAAAGTAAGGACATGCATTAATCTCTGGATAAATAAGAATATTTTCTTAAAACAATCAAAAATCATCAAAAGATTCAAACTGGCCAGATTCCATCAATTAAATCAACAACTAATAAATGTTTGAGACTCTCCTCGAAAAACTTCTCCTGAGCAAGTTAGGAAAGTACATCTCAGGTCTCGACCGAGAAAACCTAAAAGTAGGAGTATGGCAAGGCGACATAATCCTAAACAACGTTCATATAAATCCTGAAAGTCTTCTTCGTCTTCAGCTTCCATTCATCCTGTCCATGGGGATGATCTCCGAGCTGATAATAAAAATTCCATGGACACGCTTGTCAAGTTCTCCAATCGAGATCACATTGAACGGTCTTTACATCCTTTTAAAACCTCAGGAAAAAAAGAACTGGGAGTACAGCGAGCAAGGAGAAATCTTGAAAAGAAAGGACATGCTTGAAAATCTTGAAAAAAAAGCAGATGACCTCACTCCAGAAGAAGAACTGAAAAAAAAGGGTTTTATGGAGAAACTACTGGGAAAAATAATCGACAACATCCGAATCACCATCAAAAACATTCACCTTCGCTTTGAATTCGCCTTCGAATCAAGAGCTTTTTCTATCGGGTTCTGCCTTGAAAGCATTGAAAGTTACACAACAGATGAGAACTGGGAAAGTAGCTTCACTGACAGACATCAAGCAAAAAACGCTAATCTTGCGATTTTTAAGTTGCTGAAGATCACAGGACTGAGCATGTACTGGATGCAATTAAACCTGAAGCAAAACCGTGATATTCAAGTCACTGATTCAAAAGTATTCAACGACCAGGACTACCTGATCAAGCCGAGTAATCTTTAAACAGTCAACATCCAAGCGAAAATAATTCACAACAGCAACATCGGCAAATTCGACCGCCCTCGTTATCAAGTCTCTCTCAACATCGAAACCTTTTTCATTGATTTGACTGAAAAGCAGTTTCACGACGCGATTAAACTTTTAGAGTACTTCACGAAGTACTCCAGGTTTATCATGAAAAGAGAGCAGAAGAGAAAGTTCATCGCTTTCAGTCCTAAAGAAAGATCACCGAAAAATCTCTGGAAATTCGCAATTGACTGCGTTGTTAGAACTTTAAGAACGAAAAAAAACAGATGGCTTGATTATTTTGCACTGCCGAAGGAACAAAGGGAAAAAAATCGACTTTTATTTAAAGAAGTTCATAGAGCTTTAAAGAAAGGACTTGAAGTTGATGTGGAAAAAATCAAGGAATACGACAGGATCATTTATATCAGCAAGATTCAGGAACTTTTTGAATGGAATCTTCAAGTTCAAGCTGAAATCGACTTGGAAACTAAAAGAGCTGCTGAAAAAAGCTGGTTTAGGATGTTAAGTTTCTCAAAAAAACAGGAAATCATTGAAGAAGACGTCTCTGTTACTTCAGAAGAAACTCTTCCAAACTCTTATGTTTGGCTTGAATTTGAGTTTTTTTTAAATTCTGGTTACTTCGCTCTGTCCAAGTACAAATCTGGAAATGAAAATCAAAGTGAAAGTGTCGTCTTAGCTTATGAAAAATTAAAACTTTCCACAAATCTGCGAATTTCAGGCATGGACATCTCGACATCGATTCACGACTTGTCACTTTCCTACAACGACCAGCATTCAAAAATCCTGATGATTTCGAAACAAGTAAAAAATTCAACAGACCTTGCCTTGATTTCTTATTCCTCGAAGCCAATCAACAGCAATGCAACAGCAAGACTTACTTTGAACTCTCAGGCAGTTGATGTGAGCCTTGATGCGAAAGCGATAAACAGTATCTTTAGTTTTTTTCTAGTACTGAATGTTGAAGACACAGTAAAAACAGCGGCTTGGGACAAATTTCAAGAAGTTCAAGATGCAACTCAAGAAACTTTAACTGACTTGTTTTATAAGCAGAGTCGTTTTGAAATAAGTATCAATGCGTGTGGGCCTACAATTCGACTTCCAAGTCGAGAAGGTTTATTTGTACTGAGTTTAGGAGTCTTTTTGATAAACTCTGAAGATATTTCAAGTGAAATTTATGAAAAGTTTAAAGTTTCAGTGTCTTCACTTGAGTTAAACTATGAAAAGCCTTCAGAAAAATATTCGATAATTCCAAGTTTCGAGATGAAATTCGGATTGATGTACTTGAAGTCATCAGTTATAGACACCCCATCACCAGCTTTCACATATCCAGTCAACCCAACAATAGAAGAACTGATGGAATCACGATTCAAAATAGTAGTTTCAGGAGTGATTCCTAAAATCAATGCGAAATTTTCCCCATCTTTATATCATCAACTGCTTAATCTAGACAAGGTCCTCGACATTGAACTTGACCTGTCATCTCGAATTCATGTGGACAAGAAGGAAATCATAAAAAACTCGAAATTGATAACTCGAGTGCGAAAGCAAGGACTAGGAATCCAGAGCTGGACTCAGTACATCGCGATTTTATCAGGCGCGTATATTTATTTCTTTAAAAACGAGAAAGAAAACATTTCAGCGACTGAGTTTTACATAAAGGACTGCGCGATCACTGCAGAGGAGGACATTGAGAATACTTTTACCCTGCATAACAGGTTTGGTGAGTGCACTTTAAGCTTTCCGAAAGAAAGAGACTACTCCAAATGGGTCTGTACGTTGAAAGAGCAGATTGAAAAGCTGAGAACCTATAAAAGTGTAGCAGGGTCAAAACGTTTAAAAGACATCAATAAAAAAATACTAGCG
This sequence comes from Stentor roeselii, assembly GCA_006503475.1. Lineage (NCBI taxonomy): Eukaryota > Ciliophora > Heterotrichea > Heterotrichida > Stentoridae > Stentor > Stentor roeselii. The sequence goes on along the minus strand of RSEH01000068.1, from coordinate 18,291 downwards.
GCTCTTATTGAAATCCCAGTCATTTCAATTAAACTCTGTAATGAAGAAGGTTTCGCAATTTCAGAGACTATTGTCGGGTCAGTCTTCGCGAAGAGCTTTACCAGGCCTTACGACACTTTTTTATCAGGGAAAATCGGTTCACTTCTGATAAAAGACTTACAAAGACAGAGCTCTTCATCATATTTCAACACTTTTGTGAAAAGTATCGACAAAACTTCTGGATTGATCAACTTGGAACTGAAATACACAAGCAGTGATTCACCTTTATATGAAGACCAAGACCTTGCCTTAAACGTGCAAATTGGTCAGGCTTGTGTGAACTGGAATCCTGACATAATCAGTTCAACTTTAAGTTTTTTTACTTTCGCTGAGTACTCCGACCCTGATTTCAAGAAGCCGATTCAAGTGGGGATGATTCACCCGAACCATACTTTAGTTTCCATTCATGTCGTGATGGACAAAATTGAACTTTACTTCAACAACGTGCAAAAAGAAATTTCTCTTGCAGTGGTTTCCATGACTGAAGCAGATACTTTTTTTTTGATAAAAAACGGAGGATATGTTTTTAAAGGAATTATTGGAAACTTGGTGTTGAATGACTTGACCAACTATCCACGAACTGCATTGAAGGAAAAAATCAAGCCTTTTACTTTGTTTTCAGTGAAGGAAGACTCGAAGTCCCTTCTTCGCTTTGAGTTCTTTATTTTCGCTGATGATAACCCGGAGAAGCCGAAGGACATCGGAAGTAATGTCGAGATGGAAATGGACTCAGTTAGTATTGTTTACATGCATCAACCTTTTATGAGGATCTTGGACTATGTGAGTTATAAAGTCATCGGCGTCTTCGATGCACAGGCCCGGGTCCGGGATACGAATCATTGGTCGCCTATTTACAAACTTTCTTATCTTCTCAACTTGCCAACTATTCAGTCTTTAAAAAACGATGAAGACTTGATGCAGGACAGTAAAAGTTTCACTTCTATCAAGATTTGCATGAAAAATCCTGAAGTTCATTTAATGCCGAGACCTGAATATGATGAGTCTTTTGTTATTGATTTGGGAGATATCGTCATTTTTAACTCCCCTGGATATGAAAAACAGGGAAATCATGAAATTTGGCTTGATGTTTATGATATTCAAATGCGACAGGTGAACATCAGAAGCAAGAATAACCAAGTTGCTCAACATTTTGACATGAGTCTTCAGGTTTCAAGACCTGTTCTCAGTTTGAGTCAGCAAGAAAATGTAGAAATTGACAAAAGATACAAAATAAAAGCAAGTTGTGACATTTTTAAACTGGCTTTTTCACAGATTGACTACAGACTGGCTTTGAAAACTATGGACATGAACTTTACTTATGATGACCAGCTGGAGAACTATGTCAATCCTGAAAGCATTCCTTTCGTTTATGTTCCTGACCCTAAACATGGAGGGGTATTTTTTTTCTTGGATATGAAAATCAAATTGCTTTCTATTCTGCTTTCGCATGAAGAGGCTGAAATTTCTGAACTTGTCGCTATTCAAAGCGAATTCGAGATGACCAAGTTTAATGATTACTCGTCGGTCATGAAATTCCAATGTTTGCATTTTGTTGGACTTATGAGTGAAGATATGATCAGCAACCCGTCGCAAGGCCTTGAAGATGTTCCCAAGTTTGTTCATAGGATTTTCGATATTCCTTCTAATAGTGTGATTCAAAACTATGAAAATTCTTTCAGGTTGAAAAAAGTTTTGTTTTGTCCTCTTCCTGATCCGGATAAACAGAGTCAAAATCTTCAAGGGTTCACTTTTGAATTGAAAACGGAATATGATGGCGATAAAAGTATGGTGATTAAGTTTGAGCAGGTAAGGATCAACTTTCATTTAACTGTTATTCAGATGATACAGAATTTCTTTTATTATGGGTTTCCTGATTACACTATTGAAAAAGAAACTCCATATGATTATATGAATAGGTTCAAACCTTCTGCTGAATTTGTGCAGAAAGAGATTTTGAGTCAGTACTTCATGCCAAAGATCATCGCAAACCTCTGCATAGTGAACCCAATAATGGTTTTTCCAGCATTAGTATCAAACCGAGTGCTAATCGGCCAAACAAGTGTGAATTTTCTATATCTCCGAGAAAAAGAGTCCGAAAACTACAGCAACGAAGAAAGTTCCGGAGTGATGAGATATGTTTTGCACCAACTCGAGATGTACACTTGCCGATACGACGAGGTGGTATCCAAGTCTTCCTTTTTATCAGTAAAAAAGCGAAGAATTTTAGAACCCGCTCAAATTTTCTACGAATGTGTGACGATGAGGCTTGACAAGTTCAGTTATCGTTACAAGATTCGATACGAAATTGAAAAACTTGCTTTAATCGTCTCTCATCGAGATATTTTACTGTTTAACTCAGTCCAACTCATTCAAAACGCGATTTTAACTAAAAGCAGTGACCTCGTCACCAGTCTTTCAGTTTACCCAAAAGAACGAGAAAATGAAATGATCACTTTAGACCTTGCAAGTGAAACAAATTATGGAATTCATGGAGTTAATGTTTTAATCATTAATGACGCCCTTGGCGCTTATTCGCCGATACTTGACCTGAACTGCCAACCTGAAAAGCTTTTTATCTCTGATTCTAAAGACTTGTGGAAACTTTCTTGCATTCTTGGCATGCGGGCAAATTACTACAACCCTCAAATCGATGTCTGGGAGCCATTTATAGAATTTTTTAAGTTTAACTTCGATGTTTATAACAATGCAAGCATGAACCCTCAGAACCAAGTGATTGGAATCATTGACGAGAAACTTCCTTTGAACTTAAATTTTACTGAAGCGATGATAAAACATTTTCAGATCATTTCAGAGAACTGGAAAAAATCGTCATTGAAAGACTCAAACGAAAAAGTCTCTCCAATTTCGATCTCGAACAAAACAGGTTACAGGATCAGAGTTGTCAGGATCACAGCTGAAAACAAAGAAAAAGACTCAATTTTCATCCCATCTTTAAAAGTCGTAAACTTCGAAATCGACAGCACCGAGATCAGAACTTTAGACTTTTCAAAAGAATTTCTAAATATTTACATTGAAGACTTGCCTACAATTGACAAGATTTCAATGAACAAGCTAACATGTTTCACTAAAGAACTTTCTGAAGGCATCTTTGTCGTAGTTGAGGTGAAGTTTTGTGACACGACAAAGATCTTAGAGATCCGAAGTGAATTCACCGTAGTTAACCAGACAGACTACAACTTCGCTTTAAAATTCGCGAACAATGAAAGTGTCGCTAATGAACTAGCAGTAGTAGAAACAATGTGCAAAACAGGAATGGAAGTCCCAGTCCCTTTAAAATACTCAAAGAAAAAAATCTCAATAAAGCCTTTGCAATATGTTGACAAGTCTTGGATCGAGTTCGACCTTGACGATTACCACACGAAACAATCAGGAGAGTCGACTGAGATCAGAATCGACGAGTTTTACTTTTTATTGGTGATGACCAGAGACCCTCAAATCGCGAAAAAGTTGACTTTGTACTTGAAAGCTCCGATAATCATCACCAACTACCTGCCCTGCGAGATGGCTCTTCAGATTTTTTACGAGAATCAAGCGATTCGTGAAATTAACCTGCGAAGGTCTGAGTCCTACAAAGAGTACAGCACGAGTGTGAACAGTAACTTGCAGTGCTCTTTAAAACTGCCAAATTTCAACTTTTCCGAAAGGTCTCACATCCTTATGAGGAAAAAAGACCCTCCAAAGCACATCATGGTCAAAGACTCCAACCAGGACCCTTTAAATGTTTATCTTGACTACAAACAAGACTCTTCACATATCTTTAACTTTTACTCTCCAATAGTTTTCATCAACAACACATCGATCCCTCTCACTTTTTTTTATAAGAAAAAAGCCTCGACGAAGAAAGTCGCTGGACAAAACTGTGACCAGCCGATCATTGTGGCCCATTCGACGAAAAAGGTAAGGGTTTCAATGGGAAAGTTCAAAAGTAAAGGGTTTAAAATCGGCGCTGTTGGAGTGAAAAATGTGATTGAGTTCTTGGGAGACATCAACAATGAAGGATTTCAAACTCGATACCAGTTTCTTTATGAAATTTTACTTGCCAGGGTCATCACTGATCAGCTTCTTTTTACAAAGGTTTTGATTATTTCTCCGAGATATCTTTTCATGAACACCATGACTGACCAGGACTTGATCATCAAGCAATTTGAAAGTAGTTCTGCTGAAATCCTTATTGCCAGGAGTTCAAAAGAACCTTTTCATTGGCCTGATGCGTTTTCAGATGATCTTCTCGTGTTGAAGCCTGGATTGAATAACTGGGAATGGTCTGGAGCGTTTTCAATTGTAAAAATCGGGACTTTTGTTGTTGAATGTCGACGGGAAGGGACAGAGGAGGACTATAAACTTCTGAAAGTTGAGATAAAACTGGAGAATAGCACAACGTACGTTCTTTTTTCTGAAGAAAGTGAAAAGTTCAGTTCTTATCGCATTGAAAACCGCAGTGAAAGGTTCCACATGATCATTTTCCAAGACGGGTACCGGGAAAGATACAGGACCTTGCCTTGCAACGCTTCAAAGACCTTTGCCTGGTACCAGCCTTTGATGGAGCATCAGCTGATTGTCTTGTTTTACTCTTCAGGTGAAGACTTCAGCATTGATAAAAGGCAGGACTTCAAGTTCAAGTTCAACCTCGACGAAATGAACGTGGCTTACAAGATTCCAGTCAACGTCACTGCCGACGACTTCATTCACGGGAAGACTTTCCATCAAGGCTCTACAAAAGTCCTCGAATTCACCGACCAGCCCATGTCCAAAGAGCGAAAACTCGAAAAAATCATCAACCAGACCCACCTGACTTTAAACAAATTCGGAATTTCAATCGTCGAGCAAAGCAAAGAAGACACTTGTGAGATTCTTTACTGTTCAGCTTCTAGAATCACAGTAGTAAAGCAGTCCACCCGCATCCAAAACAAGACAGAAGTCCTAATCAACAGTTTTCAAATCGACAACCAGTACAACTACGGAGCTATTTACCCAGTGATCATGTTTCCAGACGACCCAAGCAAAGACATCATCACATTCGTCGCTTTAAGCCTTGTTGACGACAACCCGGAATGTGTGCATTTCGAAAAAGTGAGTATCACTGTGCATCCTTTGGTGTTGAACCTGGAAAGTGGAATCATTCGAAAGACTTTAGAGCTTTTCGGACGAGTGGCTCAACAGAGCAGTCCAGTATACGACGCGATGAGAGTTTACAAAGACCATAAAAGTCCGACGTGGACGAGGAAAGAGTCGATATCGACTGACAAGCGATACTACATCGCGTGCATGGAGATCCAGCCCATCAAACTCATCCTGTCCTTCGTGCCTTTGAAAGAAGAAAGCTCTGGCTCGGACTCCTTCAACAAAGTGGCTCGAGCTCTGGGCATGGCAGTGGCTGCAGTGGACTCAGTCCCTATAAAACTTTACTCAGCTACTATGACTGACGTGTTCGGCACTTCCAGTCAGAACTTGTCAGTTGTCTGGATGCACTACAGAGCGCAACTGGCCAGCGAGATCTTTACTTTGATCGGACATGCGGAAATCCTTGGAAATCCCATCGGCTTGTTGAACAACCTCGGCACTGGAGTCGTTGACTTCTTCAAAAAACCGGCTCAGGGCATCATGTCTGGACCTCTCGGCGCAGGGAAGGGATTTTTGAAGGGCACTGGAAGTTTACTGAGAAATACTGTCCAAGGCACTTTCGGGACTGTTTCTAAATTGTCTAACACCCTGGCCACGGCGATCACTGTCACACAGGACCGGGAGTACTTGTCGAGCAGGCAGAGGGAAAAAATGAATAAACCGAAAAATATCGTTGATGGGGTCGGAATGGGCTTTAAGGTCTTTTTCTCGAATCTTGGCAAGGGATTCGCGGGAGTTATCACTGAACCTATCAAGGGGTACAAGAAAAAAAAGATCAAAGGCGCTCTTGCTGGAGGAGCTAGAGGACTTTCAGGACTTTTTATTAAACCTATCGCTGGGGTCTTGGATGCTGCGGGAAAAACTGCGGAGGGGATTAAGAATACTACAGATGTTTTTATCAAAAAATATCAGTTTAGCAGGTCGAGAGTGCCCAGGCCGTTTTATGGAGAGAAGTCTTCGGTTAAACCTTATAATGAGTATGATGCTCAGGTCATCTTTTTCATGAATCAGCTCAAAAAGGGAATGTTTCTTTTGGATAAGTTTGTGGAACAGTATGTTGGAAAAGATATCAGAGGGGAAAAATTGGTTTGTACTGTTTATTTGAAGAGAATCGCGCTTGCTGATATTAGAACAAAACAGCTCTTGTGGGTTGTTGACTTTTCATCGATTTTAAGCTGTGAAGTTATTGATAAGGGGATTGTTCTTGGAACTACTCCTAGTAATTACAAGATGACTAAGAAAAAAGAAACTTTTATCATTCCTTTTCCTGATGAAAACATAAAAAAACACGCATTTAAAAGAATAAATGAAATTCTTGGACCAGTTGAAAATAATCAGTTAGTTTAAAGTTAGTTTTTAAGATAAATTATTTAGTAGTAAAGATAAGATGATGATCAAAAGCATCATGAAATTCTTCTGTGATTATAAATATGACTAAGCATAAAGTAAATTTCTCTGAAATCAAACAAAAGCTGAATGAAAAACTTGGAGAGTACAGCGAAGAGATCAACAATGAGGATGTCTTTAATTACATTTTCTTCATAGTCTACCAACGCAAAAAAAGCAAGGAAGACTTGCAGGTTGACCTTCAGCCGTTCTTTGAAGAAAGCACTTTGGATTTTGTTAACTGGTCATTCAACCTGAGGTTTCATCATGATAAACCTGTCAAATGCAGGTTTTTCCCTGACTGCACTAATTCTAACTGTCTTTACTTTCATCCAACTCAGAAGGTACTTTAAATTTAGTGCACTTTTTATCCGAATTGCAAGTATGGGAAAAGTTGTAGTTTTATTCATGAGGGTGAATCTAGGAACTCTGAGACGATGCATGAGAGTTCGATCACAATTCCTAGAAAAGGTTTTAATAAGAAATAGTTTGATTTTAGATTATAAGCTCGAATAATTTTTATGATTGAGGTATCTAGGTAGATTTAACTCTTTCTTTAAAATTTACTCAAAACGATTCAATTATTTCTAATTAATATTTCAGATATAACATAAAAGAAATTGCTGGATCTTGATTTAAATTATAAACATTATCGGGATCTTGCACTCATGTAATTATAAATACGTTTATTTGATTGACGTTAATTTAAAAAATTAACTACAGGGACAGATAAAAGCCTATGAAGTTCTTTTCATAAATAATTTGATAAAAAATTATTGAATTTCTAGATGATTTAAATTTGAGACACAATTTATCTATTATAGTCCTTCATCATGGTTTGAAAAAAATGATTAAAGTTCACGGGAATATTCTTCAAGTTTGTTTAATTTCATGATTTTTAGAAAGTTTCGCTCAATAGTTGGTTTTAATTAGTCAGATGGAGGCTAGAGGAGTTATTTGACGATGCATGTTAAAGGGTGGTAGTATTGATAATAATTAATTGGTTTCGAGGTTATTTCTGAGATAAGGTATTTTGAAATTTTTTTAAAAATGCGGATCATAGTTTTAAATCCAATATAGTATTTTCGTTGAAATACTATTTGATGTAAGAGTGAAGAGTAAAAACAGCCAAGTTTTCAAATTGAACTACTTGAGGATAATTTAGATAAGCATGGAGAAACTGCTGAATCTGGTTTCAAAAATCGTGAATTAATTAAAGCAGATCTTAAATATCAAGCAAGAGATTAATAAATATTGATTTTTATTGATCAGTGAAAAGATTGAGTATTTGAACATCTAGACGGAACCGTCTTTAAATTGGGTTCTTGTGACACGCAGTTGATACAGCAAATTCTAGCAGGTGCTTTGATTTTGGCTCATTAAAGATTCAGTATTGTTCATTTACTTATAAATTAAACAACAAGATGCATCATTTTCATCAATCGATTTGAATAAAATTACAATTTCAAGACTTTTATCCTACTCTCAAATTTCCTGATGCTGAGATTCAAGTAATTTTTATGATTTTATATAGCAGCATAAATATCACATGTAAAAAATTATTCTGTTCAGTGCCACACCCAGTTAATCTTTATCCGCCATAAGTATTACATCTACTAGAAAATCTCTCAATAATCAGTATCTGAATTTCCTATATTTATTGTATGAAAGAGTTTCTTGAACTTTTTTAAATTTCTTCCATCTATTTAATCTTACTTTAAGCTCATATAACTAAAACTCTGATTTACTATTTCAATGACCTCTTGGAAAGTCTTCAAATCATTTAAAACATTTTCATCTTAAATCCATAGCATTATAAAGATAAAGCTATATATTAACTAATATTACTAATATCTAGATCTTTCTTTACTTCACTTTGCTTTTTCTTCAGTTTATTTTTTCTATAATCTGCAATTAAAGATTTTATTTTTGAAGCGAATAAGAGCAAGGAAATTAAATATTGAAAACTGAGTCCCAATAAAAGAAGTCCAATAAAACAAGAATCAAAAATAATATCTTTCCTTAAAATATTCAAGTAATTTCTCAAGAAAATAACAAAAAATACTAAAGTTGTTATTGATTCAATCATAATATTCGTAATCATTATTAATTTTTCACTAAAAGGTCTAAAAACGATAAGATAAATCAATAGCATGAATGAAGCCGCAAGATTTAACAATCTTTGAAGGTTTTCATTGTCGTTGAGATATAATTGATTGATTGCATAAATAGAACTTCTTAGTTCATAAACTGGATAATGAAGAAGTTGCATAAATTTCTGGTCTCTTCTTAATTCTTGAAAAAGAGATCCAAATTCTTTTAGAAAATTTTCATCTTGTGAAAATATTTTTTCCGAAAAAAACCAAATTTTGAGTAAGATCACAAAAGGAGATGCCAGAAACATAGTCTAAATATCAAATACTATAAAAAATATAGATGTCACCCTACTGAAAATCGATTGAAAGCCATAATCCTCAACTTCCTAATTTTCATTTACTGAGTCAAAATTGATAAAACTAAAAATTCCTATAATCAGATGGCTTTGAAGCCAAAACCTGATAAAAACTGAAAATTTATATTTTTCTTTAAATTCCTTAAATTTTTCGCTGATCTTTCCGAGATTCATCCTGGAAAATAAAAAAACAAATGGAAAGAGCAAAAGAGTGCCTCCTAGAACAGTAGCACTCGAACCAATATTAATCCAGACATCAGTAGTTTCAATTCCGATCTTTCTTGCCTGCACGAAAGGAGTACTTGAAGCGTTTTTTTTCATATATCTCTGAGGGACATTAGCAGTAGAACTAAACTTTCCAACAGCCCTACAAAACTTATTTACTGTTGGAGTCAAAGGATTTCGACTTAAAGGTAAAAACACAATCATCTGGATGTTATTTTGAAGAACCCAACCAGCAGAAGGGTTTGTGAACATTGATAAGCCGAAAGAGATTAAAGTTGAAACTTGTCCTGCTGCATCGATATTTTCGACCATAAGACTGAAAGTTTCAGACATGAACTCATATTCAAACAAAAACAAAGAAAAGTTATTCTGGGAAAGAGTTGAATTTTCTTTGCTGTAGATAAAAGGACTTAAATATAAATCTATTCTTGTTTCATTGGAAATACTTTCTTGTATGTTCAAGGAAATTATGAAAATTTTGGAGGATCTTTGAAAAACTGTTGATGAAGAAAGTTTTGCAGATGTTTCTATTGAAAAGTTTTGAGATGAAAAAGTTTCTTGAAGGGGTTCTGAGAAATTTAAGAAAATTCTGTTATCTACTGTCACAGTTGCACTTAAATTAAATATTTGTTTTATGCAGGAATCATTTTCTTTCTTATACCCTTTTTGACATCTGCATTTTCCATAGCTCCAGATTTCATCAGATCTGCAGATAGGTTCACAAGAGCCACTTGTTATTTCATATCCTTCACTGCATTTTAAACAAATGAGAATCGTTTGGTTTAAGATACAATCAACACAGTTCTCACTACAAGAATAACATTCTCCTTCTTGGCCTAAATAAAAACTATTTTTGCATTTACATCTGTTAGAATAATCAAGTATTGAATTCATATCTTTGCATCCATTGCAAGATTCTGCATCACTGCAAGTTTCACATTCACTCAGACATTTTAAGCATTGACCTCGATCTAGATAACCCCAGTCAAAGCAAGTTAAACACTCCTGGCCTGTCGCTCCAGAACAGGTGCTGCAAGTCGAATCGCAAAGTTGACAAAATCCATCAAAATTTAAAAAAAAGCCATTGATACAAGAACATCTTTTAGAATGATCTATAAAAGCATTATTATCTTTACATTCAATGCAGCTTTTCCCATCTTCACATAAATTACATCCATTCAAGCAACTGATACATGATTGTCCAGAGAGAAAATAAGACTCATCACAAGAAAAACAATCGTTTTCTAATTGGCCGAAACAAGTTTTGCATTTAAAGTGGCAGGGCTGACATATTGAGTTGACCATCACGAATCCTTCTTGGCATTTGCAGCTGTTTTTATCAGGAATCATGTGTAAGTTGATGTCGCAGCTGAAACATTCAGCTCCGGTCCAATATTTAGAGCCAGAACAGACACAAAGGTTTTCGCTTGTTTTAATCAAATCGTTTTTGCACTCTAAACAATCCTCTGCTGTTAGACCTAGACAGGATTGGCATGTATTGTCACATTTTATACATTCTGAAGCATTTAAATAGAATGATTCTTTGCATACACAGGAGTTGTTAACTATTTCTAAGTTTTTAAGTGGGTCGCAGTATAGACATTCAGTATTGTTTAGGTAATAGAAAGTCTTGCATATGCAGGATTTCGATGATGTTAATAAAAATAGATCTGGACATGACAAGCAGTCAGTAGTTAAAGGACCTGTGCAAGTTAGACATAATGGATGGCATTTACTACATTTGTTGTTTTCTAAATAATGATTGCTTGGACACTTACATTTTCCATCAACTAATTCGAATGATTCGTAACATTCATTACACTGTGTTGAATTAGAACAATTTAAACAAAATGAATGACATTTACTACATTTGTTATTTTCTAAATAATGATCGCTCGGACATTTACATTTTCCATTATTTAATTCGAATGATTCGTAACATTCATTACATTGTATTGAATTAGAACACTTTAAACAAAATGAAAGACATTTACTACATTTACTGTTTTCTAAATAATGATCGCTCGGACATTTACAGCTTCCATCAACCAATTCGAATGATTCATAACATTCATTACACTGTGTTGAATTAGAACAATTTATACAAAATAAATGGCATTTATAGCATTTGTTGTTTTCTAAATAATGATCGCTCGGACATTTACATTTTCCATCAACTAATTCAAATGATTGGTCACATTCATAACATGTTGTTGAATTATAACAATTTAAACAAAAAGCATTACATGAAAAACATAATTGATCATTAAGAAAGTACCTAGATGGACAAACACATGATCCATTCACAAGAACTTTATCATTTAAACACAATGAACAGTCTTTTTCTTCAGGACCCGAACAAGTCAAGCATTTATCATGACAACTTAAGCAAGTCCCATTAATCAAAAATCTTCTTCCCTGACAAAGACATTCACTTTGAATCAATGTGAAATTCGTCCTACATTTGATGCAAACATCAGGAGAAGAGCATTTTTCACAAAACTCTGAGCAAGGTAAACACTTCAATTGCGTTAAATTCCAAATAAAACCAGAATCACATCCACAAGCAAGAGTTGAGATGTTTTTAGATGAATTTTTAAGGCATGTCCTGCAAGTCGCATTAAAAGAATCGCATTCAGAACAAATCGGATCTGAACAAAGATTGCAATCAGAATTTCGAACACAACCATTATTACAACTGCTTGGACAAGATTCACATGAGTTGTTTGAGTAAATGAAATTTAAGGAGCAGTTCCATAGACAATCTGAAGTGATACTTTGATTGCAAATAATAGGATCGGAAAATGTGATAGTATTATAACCTATCACTATTCTCCAAATGAACCCAACAAAGCCATCAGTTGATGATCCTATAAACAACGATGAAAAAGCATCATCAAAAATTTGATCTGTCTTGTTTGAAACAGTAACTCCTGTTGAATCTATGAACCAAATCGAATAAATATCCAAACTAAGAATGAATTTTAGTCTTAGCATCAGCCAAACATCATTCGCATCATTATTAAAATTGTAATAAAAATCTTTATACTTGAACTCATATTTCGAGGTGATCTGAAGTTGGTCTTTTGTGATCAGAATTCCAGGCGACACCTGCCTGATCCAAAAAATGATTGAATAATTGTTTGGAATTGAAATACTCGAAGTTCTTAAATACGACGACCCTGTGAAGTAAAACCCTCTTGATTTCACAGGTATTGGGTCATTATCATCTAAAAACGGATAAAAAGAATCGTTTCCTCCAGCATAAAAAATATTCTGAAATGAGTCGTTGAAGGTGTTGACAATTTTATCAAAGGTGATATCTAAAATTCTTTTATCAGATGGTGTACTGCAGACGTTTAAATTCAACACAGACCTTGAGGGACAATTAAAAGTGCAAAGTGAACCCATTTTAACGTACCCTGAAGAACATTTATTACACATATAAGCTAATGGGCCATAGCATGAAGTGCATCGTTCATGACAGCATCGTTTCTTGTCATCAGACAAGCGAAAATTCGCAAGACAAGGGTTAAAATCAAGGTTTTGTACACAAGTTGAATTAAAATTATCACAAATATCACACAAAATATCTAAACACTTGTTGCAAGATCCCCAAGTCCTACACCCTACAACGCAAGAATTATCACAATAAACTGTTTTGCCGATAAATAAATTAGTATACTGCAGATAACTCCAGATATTACTGCAATCACCGGAATTCGAGCAGGCTGCAAGATGTTCTGAGAAGTCAAAAAAAGCAAATTGAGAAAAAGTCATTCTATAAAAGTAGGTATAAGCGACCATACCAGTCGTTATTTTAAGCATTCCTGGAGTATCATAAAACGCATAACCTGAGACTGTCTGGATTAAGGAGACATTTTTACCACAAATTGAACTAACTTGTGTGGCATTGTTGTAGAAGTCAACTATAACTCCTAAAAATCTCCACCCATTTGACATACATTCTGCATTTATGATCATTTCGAAAGTACTATTTGAGTTTGCTAATTTAATCACTATCGAGCCATCGTAATTCAATTTCAATTTATTACAATAAATAAGACTTGGCACACTTGTATATACCCAGCCTGTGACAGTGAATGAGTAGTTAAGAGTCATGGTAGTAGCTTGCATGAACTGATTAGCACTAAACATATGTCCTCGGAAGTTTATAGCAATAGGGTCATCTGGTTCTGGGTTGTTAAATGGAGAGTAGGTTGATGCGTTGTTTCCACTTTGAAACCATCCTCCTTGGAACTGGCTGAAGTAATCAAATTTCAAAACTATTGTAGAGAAGTTACTTGGCTGATAAGTACAAAGACCATTTTGTAATAAAAAGCCAGTTAAACAAACAGAGCACTGAAAACCTTCACCAATTAAGCAATTTTTACCTAGATTTAAAGTCCCAAGAGCATTTCTGCTACTTTCATCACAGTGCTCGTAATAATAACCATTGCAACTTGTGCAGTTTTCTGAATAGCATAGATTGCATGAAGCTCTTGTGCAGAGGATATTTGATGAGCATGATTCTGAGCAATTAAAACACGGCCCATTCAAATAATATTGATTTATCTGACATTCATTGATTGGGTAATATTTAGTTCTGCATAAATTATTGTTCTTCATGCAAATGTAATGAATGAAACCTTCGAAAGTCTTATTATTTCCCGAGCCTATCATGAAAGTCGCTTTATTAATATCCATGCGAAATTCCCCCGTGATTTTGTAAGAAACACTCCCAGGGTAAACGATATTTAGCAAATCTTTATCTTGAAGTACCCTAAATGAAATCATTTTCCAGGTATTAAGAGTAGAAGCCTCTAATTTTTCAGTGTAGTTTTTCAATCCATTCATGAAAAACAACTCGAATTGCATGGAGATGTTAAAACTCATTGAAAAAAAAACCCTAGATCCGTAAAAAACCTGAAAAATGATCCCTGGAAGAACCGGTTTGAAGGTTATCCCAATGCAGAAGTCAGGTGCTAGAATCCAAGATGAATTTGATACCAAAATGGAACTTGAGTGAAAGTAAAAGCCTCTGTCAAATGTCACAAATGGTGTTACTTTAGTCAAATTGTTGAACTTGTAACCTTGTGGATGGGCGAAAGTCCCGATTGAAGTCAAATCAAATTTTGACTCAGACCCGAAGCTGAGAAAGAAAAGGTCTTGACTTGATTCATAAAGGCATGATGAAGAGTTGAGGAAGAAGCCTGAAGGGCAGTATTTTAAACAGCTAATTGATTTGTAGTTATACCCAAAATTGCAAGATGTGCATGCAGTGGTCACACAATACAGATTTCCTTCAACATCTCTAAATAAAAGAAGTATCAACAATGCTAGCATGTTTATATAGAATTAAATTCTTGTTGATTTGGATTTGATTATTCCCCTTGAATGAATCTTGTAATGATTCATTTAGTCTACATGTTTAGGTAGGCTGATTGGTTTAAGACTAAGAATAATATAAATGCCTAAGTTTGATAGTCTCTCTTTATGTTGATGATCGTCAGATTGGTTGAAGAAAGTAAAAAATTTATAAATCAAAAATCTAAGTTTAGACTATTTCAACAAGTTATTGAAGGAACTTAAGAACAGATTCTAGAAGTTGATATCTCTGATAGATTATATAAACTCAACAGATTATGAGATTGGCTCAGTCTTTTTTAAGATGTTAAACGCTACAGAAATCTTAAAAATCAAACACTCATTCTGATCATCCCTGAAATTAAACTTAAAAAAAACGATTAATTTCAATCTTAATTAACTCTAAGGAGCTCAGACATAATTATTTCAATATTTTATATAATAGGAAATATTTTAGGTACTCATCTAAGATGATTATTAGAGTTAGATAAAAATTCTAAAATTTTTAAACTCTCAGAAAAGTAATCATTCTCTTTCTAAAACACTTTTGAACAAATTCTTGATCTACAATTGAAGCAAGTAGCAAAACCTAAATAATAATATCCTAGACTCTAACTCAAACTCAAATGATTCAAAATTTTATAAACAATATCAAATTTTCCAAATATCCTTTAAAACTCTAATTATTTATACAAAAAATTTCAATACAAATTTCTTCATTTTTAATCCGATATAAATATAGATACATACCGATAAAAAAAATATTCCTATCAAGAGTCCAAAACAATTAAAAACTCATCAAACCCCCTAAATCCATTCATCAATCTCAGAAAGTTTCCTTTCTTGAATCATCTTCAATTTTTTGAATTATTTGTCCACTTAAATTTATGGCTCTTATTAAATATGAATTCCCTTAGAGACCCATTCCTCCGGCAAGAGACTTTTGCGGGGGCCATAACTGTGAGACAAGATGCATTAGAAGCCTCAGAACTCTCAAAAGAATCGAAGCAGAGGAGTAAAATAGACCAATATCTGCTTCATACAGTTGAAGAACAGCTTTCCAAAAACACCAATAAATACATCTTAGGACGACATGGAAAAGCTGTTTATTGTATCGCTCTTTCGCCAGACGGCGCTTTTCTAGCCAGCGGTTCTTCAAACGAGGGTTCAGTGAAGATTTGGAACTTAATCGAAATACGAGAAGAGTTTGTATTGGTCGGTCATTATAAGGGTGTCCGAGCACTTGCTTACACCCCAAACGGAGAATATTTGTTTTCCGGTTCAGAAGACTCTATGATTAAAATGTGGAACATAATGAAGAAACAAATTGAAAGGACGATTGAACTTCATATCGATGAAGTCACTTCCATCACTATTTCTCCTAAAGGGACTGAACTTATCAGTGGATCGAAGGACAAGAATATCAAATGCTGGAATATTTACTCCAGGACTATGATGGAATTAGATATTGATCAAGAAGACTCTCCAATTATCTGCATCCTTTATTCACCGAATGGTAAGCTCGTTGCAATCTCATATGAAAATAATTGTGTTTTAATACATAATCTTAAAAAAAGCTCTAATTTTACCATCACTTCAGACTACAAAACAACTGCCTTGGTCTTCACAACAGATTCAAAAGTTATCATCACTGGAAGTGAATCTGGAGCAATCGAATTTTGGGATATTAAAAAAGAAACAAGAAAAAAAATAATTGATCGACATTCAAGTCAAATCACTAGTCTGGCATTAACACAGGATGGAAAAAACTTATCTTGTAGTTTTGTGAATGGCTTGATTGAAACTTTTGACATGCTTTATTATTCCTTTAAATCATCCATCACGAATCACAATGGAAAAGTAAATTGCATTCTTTATACTAACGACAAGGAGCATCTCATTACTGGGGCTGATGACAGACTAATCAGAGTTTTTAACTTGAAAGAAAAAAGTGATGGAGAAGTCTTTGTTTACCACTCAGAAGACGTCCGAGCTGTGAGTATTTCATCATCGGGTCGGTTCTTAGTTTCAGTATCGTCGAAATTTGTAGAGCAGGACTCAAACAGGGAAAAAAAAGGGCATATTGTCGTTTGGGACCTTAAGAATAATGAAATGTTCAGAGAAAAAATCATTGAAAATCCTAACCCTTCTTGCTTGGCCATCTCACCTTTCGAGGAATTCATCGCAATAGAGTTGAACCCAAACCAAGTCTATCTCTGGGAGTTCCAAGATGATCTTTATTCTCGTGAAATAGGATGGCATCTCCTCGCTGTCTCCGCATTTTCCTTTTCTATCAATGGAGATTTTTTAGCAAGTGGTTCGAATGACAGAGATGTTTTACTCTTCAATTTGTATGATGAGCAAAAAAACTTCTTATTTACCGGGCATGAAAATCAAGTCACTTCTCTTTCGTTTTGCCCGAAGACGCGATATGTGGCAAGTGGGAGTTATGATAAAACTGTGAAGGTTTGGGACATAGAAAATCATGAAATAAGATGCACTTTCTCAGGTCACACTCTTTTAATAAGAGCAGTAATTTTCAGTAAAAGCGGAGAATACATCTACAGCGCCTCTCAAGATAAAACAATTCGAGTCTTTAATTTAAACAGAAACAAGGAAGAAAAATGCTTGACTGGGCACAAGCAAGCCGTGTTTTCATTGGCCATTTCTTCTAATGACCATTATTTATTCAGTGCCTCTGAAGACTCCTCGATAAAAGTCTGGAACTTGAAGGACTATAGTGAAGAGTTTTCACTCACCGGGCATTCAAGTACTGTGAACTCTCTTAGCTTATCATCTGATGACAAATGTCTGGCAAGCAGTTCGAATGACAAGACTGTTAGAATCTGGAACATTCAAGAGAAGCAGTCTAAAAAAATGGTCCTGACATATCCTCTTGACTTGTTAGAAAAAAATAGTCCTAATCTCATCCTTGAGACAGAAGCTGATAAAGATGAAATTATGATATTGGGAAGAAGTGAAGACAGAGCTTTCAGGACCTTAGCGTACTCTAGCAATGGGAAACTTTTAGCTATGGGAGATAATGACGGATTTGTTCAGATTTGGAATATGGTCACTGATCAGCTTCAGCTTATGATAAAATCTCATGCAGGAGAAGTAAGAAGTCTTTGTTTTTCCCCGGATTCGAGTCTTCTGATCACTGTTTCCTCTGATAGAAGGGTCAGACTGTGGGATGTTAATGTTGGAAAAAATGTTTTTGCACAATTTGAACACTTGGAGGCTGTCAGATGTGTCACTATTTCTCCCAGTTCTGAGCTTATTGCCACTGGTAGTGAAGATCGAACTGTCAAACTTTGGAATATTAGAAATCGGATGACTTTGAGAGAAGAGTTCACCTTTATGGGACATTATGCAACTGTCAGCTGTGTCGTTTTTGATATTACAGGTAAAGTTCTTGCGAGTGGGTCTTATGACTTTACTATAAAGGTTTGGTCTGTTGTTAAGAGGGAAGAGCTTTTTACTTTGAGTGGACATACTAATTATATTAACTCAATTACCTTCTCACCTGATTGCAAGATTTTAGCTAGTGGGTCGAATGATGGCTCTATCAAGATTTGGAATGTAAAAGAACAGAGAGAGGACTTTAATTTATGTACAGTTGATAGTAGTATCAATTCATTAACTTACTCAAATGATGGAAATTTCCTAGTTGCAGGCTG
>RSEH01000490.1:0-12012 GCA_006503475.1 Stentor roeselii | reverse complement strand
ACGATTTAACTCACAGGCAAAGTGAGCTTCTGAAGATAGCATCTAATGTGGAGGCATCAGAAAATGTGACAATCAATTCAGTAAAGAAAATTGGAGATACAGGCCTAACACTTAGAGGAAGTAAAGAATTTAAGAGCCTCATAGATCAGCACTTCTCACAAGAGGGAGCGACTATAGATTTCACTCTTTTTTCTGAAGATTTCAAGAAGATGATGGAAAGCTTAAAGGATAGTAACAGTCTTATCGAAGAAGTTAAGGAGAAGACAACAAAAGAAAGCGAGGAGAAGAAAATCATGCAAGCAAAACTGGAATCTCTTCAGAATGACAATCAAAGCATAAGAAATGAACTCTATGGTCAAATCAAGATTATACAAGACAAAATAGCTCATCATGAGAACACTTTTTCAAGTAAAGAAAATTTTGAAAGGCTAAATGATCAAGTTCGTTTTATTAAAAACAGAATCTGCGATGAAATTGATGAAAAGTTTAAGTTCATATCCCATGGAATGGCAAGTCAAGTTTTTGTATCAGAAATGCATGAACTAAACCTGAATAAACATAAAAATGAATCTGAAACTCGAATCAAGGCATACTTTGATCAAATTTCAAGTAAAGCAGATGAAAATATAGCAAACACCAAAGAAGAACTTGAGAATTACTCTAAAAAACTAGAATTTAGATTAACAGAAATTCACCAAAAGATTACTGATTTAGCTCATCAAACTAATCAATCTCATAGAGAAATAGAACATAGTGTTTCATCCTTAAAGAGTTTAAATCAACAAAACTTTACGAAAACTGAAAATGATATGAAAGAGAATCATAAGAGCCTTAACCTTAAAATAACAGAATTATCAGGAACTATATCAAAGCAATTTGATGACATGTCTAATACTATTGAAAAATATAGAAATACTTCAGAATACTTATATGCTAAAGCACTCAGCGAATTTGATAATAAATCCAATAAGTTATTTCAGGATACTAATGCAATGATTGATAAATTCTGCCTTAAAATTCAAGCTGATTTTGAACTTTTCCAAAACGAGCAAATTGCAAAACAATCAATATTTGATAAAAGTTTCATTCCTAGAGTAAGACAAGAAATTGACTTAAAGAAAAAAGAAGATGAAGAAAGGCTCAAAAGACGTGCAGGTAAAAATAAGTTTAGCTTTTAATGCATTAAACCTGCCTCAGAAGTTCGAGCAGTACAAGAATATCATTTCTCAGAATAGATAGAATGAGTCTCATCTTAAAAATGGTCAGATTAAGGAATTCAAGGTTTCTAATGATGAATTGTATCTCTTTTTCTGTAATTTGTATTAAGGTAAATTAAAGCAGATTGTATCAATTACAGAAGTTAGTGATTCTTACTAAGAAGCTTGTACAAATAATCTGTAGACAGTACTAACAAAGAAGGTATTAGAAAATAAGGTGGTAAAATCAAACATCAGGCAGTACTAACTAAGAAGGTAAAAGAAAATAAGGTAGTAAACCAAAAAAAGCAGGCAGTACTAACTAAGAAGGTACATAAAATTCAGAAAGTATCAATAAACAGAAGATTGTACTTTCTAAAAAGGTATGGGTAACAAAGACTGTAGTCCTAAATAGTAGGTAACACCTATATAGTGTACGTGTACAACCTCACGACACAGAAGCGCGAGTTTTGGGACGCACATAACTGTAAAGAATCAAGACAATGGAAAGATCGCTATCCTGAATGTGTCTACGCTGAATGGGGCTACTAAAGATTACTTAGTTAATTTAGATTTAGTTATATCTTTGTTGTTTACAATACAATCAAACTATTGTGAATGAAGTTTAATTTTGATCATTTGATTCAATTTTAAGTTAAGTATAACTATAAGAAAAGGAAATAATTCATTCTATGCAAGTTTAAATTCAATGCAAGAAAATTGGATACTTAATAATAAACAGATTAGAATTCTCTTGAAACTATTTATAATTGTTTAATTGAAAGAGTAGAGTAATTATAGGTTATTACTGAAAATAAGTTCCTCCATGCATAAATTTACTTCTAATAATTATTTTTTAAATTTTCTGAAGAATTGTCTCAGTCCAAACCACTCTTATTATCTTTTCATAGAGCACATCAAAATTTCAAAGATATTATGTATAGTACGATGAAGAATTTAAAAAATTGAATAAAACAGCTCTATATATCGAGAATCAAATAAAGAATTCCATATCATTAATAAGCAGTAATTAACTCTAATTAAGACAATTAAACAATAATTCGATTCATTATATCAATAAATCAAATTTAATATGTCACAATATCATTCTCATCATGTCATTGGTTATCATTAAATTGTGCAAGTAATATTTAAAAAAAATGTACAATCAATGAACCTCAAAATTATTCAGAAAATAAAGAATCATTTTTCGTTTACTACTTTTAAATTAATCACTCTAGCCATTCTTATATAAAATTAAAGATTATTTAGCTGTTTCAAAGCATAATTAAGGCAATTAATCTACTAATGATATCCTTAAATGAATGCCTAATAAGTTTCTGATGATAATACTACGAATATGAATCCAAATTCTAAATTCAATGGATTTTTGCTTATTCATATAAAATAAACAGATATATAAAGGAAGTGATTCTAAAAGCTCATATTAACACAATAATCCTTAGGGGAATTGTAATTTTTCTATAATAGTTAAGGGCTGAAGTTATATAATTCTAGTATTTAAATATACTTATAAATAGTCCTGATATTTGATAAATTATATGCAAGTCTATGTTCTAAAAATTTTTTCAATATAGATAAAATTCTTTTTATGTCTATATTTGAATTGTATAAAAATGGAAGTTTATAATTTAAATGTCGAATGACGGGAATGAACGTGAAAATTTGCAACATGATTTGGCAGACTTTGTGAACTTACCTCATATAATAAATGATAATATAAGAAAAATTATAGAAAAATTGAATGAAACAGATGAAACTGTTCTCTTGATTGGTATGAATGGTGTAGGAAAAACTACAGTGCTTAATTATATTGCTAATAATGAGTTAAAAGTGAAAATTATACATGGCAAAAGTGTTTTAAATTGTGATGATACAAATTATATTATGGGGCACAGTAATAAGTCTGAAACTTTGTTTCCTAATTTTTATTCTTTAGGCAAAACACTCTATATTGATTTACCAGGATTTGAAGATAATCATAAATTTCTAAAGAATTAGAATGCATATTTTATAGATATTACGCAATTAATAAATTAAAGAAATTTAAGATTTTATTTGTTATTAGCGACTTTATGCTTATAGATAGAAATGATAAATTCATTCATTTCTTAAAATACATTCAACAAATATTTATCAGAGATTTAATAGCATATTAAATAGCTCCTGTGTTATAATTAGTAATTATATGGAGGGAGAAAATAGAGAAAAGCTTAAAAAGTTTCAAAGTGAAGATGAAAATCTAGTAAAGATATTAAATCACTTTATAAAATCTGCTGATAATTTTTTGATATTAGAAAAAGCATATTCTAGAATGGCAAATACCATATATCCAAATGAATACAGAGACGAAATAATTAATTGAATAAATGAAACCAGTGCATACAATAATGAAATTAATTTATTTAATAAGAACAAAATTATTGAAGGACAATTTAAATCATTGATCTATAATGAATACAAAGAACAATTAGATGATATAATTAATAACAATATAAAGAAAATAATTTTAGATAAACTGAACGAAATATTACTAGAAATAATTAAGACATCTCGTGAATTTATTACTAAGGGCTCAAGAGAAAATAATGCAAACTATGAAAATATAATAAAACAATATAAAGAATTATCTACAAAAAAACATAATGAAGACTATAGTGAAATTAAGAAAATTTTAGAATATATAGAACAAATAAAAAAAGATTATAAACGTATTTTGGAATCAAAAAATTTTAAAAATCTTCTTGATAATATATTTAAGCTTACCAAAAATTATCAAATTGAATTTTCTTTAAACATCATGGAAGAGCTGCTTTCAAAAATAAAAATTTTTAAGAAGATAGATGAAAGATTAGCTTTTAACAACTTTTCTAATGAAATATTTCCAGGCTTTCATGAAAAGATAGAAAATTGTTTATCTTATAAATTTAAAGAAGAGTTATTGGATCAACCTAGGTATATCGGTCAAGAAACTGAATATTTACACGCAGATACAGAAAAAAGTGATGTAGGTTATGCTAATGAATATTATAAAAGATTTATAGTTACTATAAAACTAAAAAATGTTATATATATATTCTTTGATGATATATCTACTACATATAAATACATAGAAGACGATGGCCATGAGATCAAAAATTGTGTTGAAATTTTTTTTGTGCCTAAAAAAGTAAGTGGATTCAAAGCTGGAATGGCCATCGCAGGTAAAGTAGCCTTAGTAGCTGGAGGTGCAATATTAGTTGGAGTTGGAAGTGTATATGTATATGGAATTGCTGCAAGTTACTTAGCTAGTGCTCCAGTTGTTATAGCAGTAAAAAATGTCATGACAAGTATCGAGGTAGCTGCAATATTAAAAGGAATGTGGATTGGTGTTCCTGTTATAATTAAATATAATCAATTTCCTAAACCTATTCCAATAGAACAATTGCCGACCTTAATGCAAGGACTTGGATTAAAGATTATTTAAGAATACTAATAGCCATTCTCATTTTTAAAAATATTGGATATTACTTATCAACTTAAAAATCAAAGTTCGTCCACATTAACTTTAATGAGATATTGATCTTAATAATAATGTTTTCCCTTAAACTTCATTCCTTATAATCACATGGTAATAAAACTTTATGATATCTATTATTAATATATTAGCTACAAAAATTGTTCATATTTGGCTTATCAGCTGGAAATATATATTGAAATTCTGCGAATATTTGATTTTATGGATATGTAATATTCATATGGATTGGTCTTGCAAACAAATTAAATTAAGAAATTTATTCTCTGACTATTTTTACATATTTTAAATCTGTATCTTCAAAGCATAAATTTCTCTACCCATTATTAATATCATCTTTAAGTCTGTTTGATTACAATAAAAAATTATTTTCTTCTCTACTCATACTAAATAAACAGTAAATCTTTGTTCATAATTATTCAATTTATCTAATATAGTTCAGCCCTTGTAGCTTATGTAAAAATTTGGTTCTTTTTTAGTTAAGTTGCATATGAATAAAAACAATGAATTCAGTTTTACCAAAAATATTTTTGACTTCTAACAATATGTTTTTTTTTCTTCAAATGTTATCATTATGAAGGTTTATACCTCAAACTTATACTAATAAATAAATAATTTAAAATGTTGATAACTAAAAAAAAAGAAACTGAATTTAAATCAGTTATATATTACACTTATATTGGCCTAGCTTTAATTGTTGAGATAATTATATCACCTGAATTTTACAATAAATTTATTGTTGTAATCCTTCAATAAAAACAATCGATCTAATAATTGATTTATTCAATTAACTAAATATATCTCATCAAACATTCAATAGTTTGAATCTTATTTTTCTTAAATTTCTCAATTGAGAATCCAAAATCATATAGTGATGCCATTTAGGGTGAACAAAGGAAATCAAGTATCTATAAGGTCACTTAAATAAATTTGATAATAAATCGATAGTTTAAATATACAATCAGTAATTTTATAATCATCCAAGTGCTCAATAGATTTGGTTCACTTTAAGGTTGTAATAGTCTTGACTGAGATGTATTGTATTCAATCTAGTAGGAAGTGAGAATAAAATAATTTATGATGTATTTATTTATCCTATCTTTTCTATTCAAAGAAGTATTTAACAATTGGATATCTTTTTTACTTTAAATTACTGATTCTATTATATTTGGAGATGAGGGGTCTTTTTCAAAATAAACATAGAATTGGCTCATGAATCTGATTTTAATTAAAAATTCTATCTGGAGTTTTAATGTTATATGCAATTTATTGATGATCTAGAAATTTACGCTTTATATTCAGTCGTTATAAAGATGCTATATAAATATTAATTTCCGAAAAAAATAAAGACTCTAAAACTTAACAATATCATAATCACCTGTTGATACTTATTCATCGTCAAATCATTCCTACTGTATCAATGCAATTTGAAATCATGATTATAACTAAAAATTTTTAAATTTAAAAATTAACGAATAAATTAGAACTTTTGATATCAATTAACTAAGTTTGCTGTTTTAAGGGAATATAGGATAGAATTAGCTAAGATAATTAATTAGTTCTGTTTATAACTTAGAAGTGAGGATATTTTAGATATAAGCTTGATGAACGCCTTACCTAGAAGGAATTTACCTAGAGGTATAAACAAAACCTAAGTAAAAATATAATTATTCAATCCAAGAATGTTCAGAAAATTAAGCAAGTAATTCACCGAAACTCTAATTATGAAAAATATAGATATCCTAATAAAACTCGTGATATTATCAGTTAGGTGTTCTTCAAGTCCAATTGATCGTGCATGATATCTCTAGATCACAAACTAGATCTATTCAGGTAGTAAGAGTATATAAGTATTGAATTCTTTCTTATTATCTCAAAAGAAAACTCATCAGTGGAACCTACTTTTATGCACTGTTACAAAAATTCGTGATTGAAGACCTTGCAACTAAGAAGTAAAAGTTTAGATTATTTAACAAGGAAAGCTCATTATCTATCCTTAACTAAAACCTTGGGTTTTGAAATGATCCAGTATGATAAAACTCTATGAGGTTTATAACATTGTTTAAGAATGCTACCAAGTTTGGATTTCATCAATTTCTTTTACCCAGATCGATTAAATAGCTATAACAATATAGTGGTTTCGCAATTATATGCATATTTACTTATTTTCATAAATTTTGTATTTATTGGATTTCCTAAATAAAATATTCTTAAAGATAATACGATTCATAGAAATAAAAAGACATGAACTCCAGATATCAACTTTATGTTATATCAGTTTAGACCCAGTCATAATCTCAGAAGTGGCACAAGAAGTACTGCTTGGCACTTCAATATATACTCTGGGTATAAGAATTGCCTACACGATATCCACTATTTAAAAATATTTATATTTACTTAAAGCAGATATTCGTTCATGAAGTTAAGGTATACTATCTTAAATTACTGAGATAATTTTTTTAAAAAAGACAGGATTCTTACTGCATGTGTTTTTCCTACTATTTAGTCGAGCTGCTCATCTGAACCTGCATTTCCCACATGTCCATGTAGTTAACCGCATCTGTCCCTTAGTGTCCAAACAACTCTAACGTCACAAGGAGGTCGACCATTAAAATTATCTGAATGGAAGCTTTTAAATTATGATTTCCAGTCACTGAATGCAACATTCATGGATCCGACCACATCATCTTGAAAGTGGATCGAGTCTAAACCTCAATAGCAAAAAATCCTCAGAGTTTTCTCAATACAAATTTTCGATCAATACAATTTTTTTTTGACTTTGGATACCTTTGTTTGTTGATTTACAGACTATTTGAATTATTAGCCCATATCGGCGATATCTCAGTTTTTAGGGCTAGTTTTCGCACAAATCAGAAGAACTAGGCTGCTTGAGTGAGTCGAGTGTTATGAGTGGCCTAAGGCCAGATTGTTATGGGTTTTCATTATGAACTTCTTCAGATTCAATATTATTAGTAATGAAATGGATAATTTTTTTATTTTGATAAGGGAATTTTATGGTGCAAACTGATAAAAACTAATGGCTTAAAATTTCGAAGAATGAGAATTGAGTCTTTGGTAGATGAAAAGGTATAAAATATCAACTAAATCTTTTAATTTATGTTATTATAGATACTAAAAGCTGCTGATTTCTAAGGTTATAAAATCGGAAATATGCTTAATAATGTTTTTTTGTTCTTTTTTCAAAGTATAATACCTAATTTTTTATTAAAATAGTACTATCTTGGAAAACGAAAAATTCTTGGATTATCAAAAACATTTGATGAAATAATTGAATGGATATTTTGAATACTTCGATATTTTATAATTATCAAAAAACATACTAAATCTTTTATTAAAAACAAAAATAAATCCAACTATTTTTCTGAAATGATGATTAAAATTGATACATATTATTTTCATCTCAGCCATAGCAACCCCTAGAATTCAACTCATGCTGAAGATAATGAGAAACTTAAAAGAACTAGAAGAAAAATAAGTCACTTCAAAGAGCGGAACACTCGACTCCTCTCAGCCACATCTCTCTGAACTTCTTAGTCAACAGAAAAGGAATCTTCGCCGAAATTTAACCATCATTCAGTCACGGATTCCTGAATCCAGAAGGATTTCCTTTATTTTATAGGACTAAGCAGAAGTTTTATGGCCTTGAAGCTGGAAAATTTGGAATCACAAGCTTCGGGTTGAAGAGAGTTTTTACGGCTTTAACAGTTTTGAAGATTTTCTTCTGTGTTGCTGTTAACGAAAAAATCAATTTTTAGAGAGTTTCGATGCTTTTTGGCACATTTCGCTTAGTATGATTATTATATTTAAAATTAATTTAAAGCAATCTTAAAAGCCTATGTCGAGCTATAGTCGCTTATAGCTAGTTTTGGATAACCTAAATCGATTATAATTTTAGAGTTTAGTTATTTTATATCATATGAAATTTACTTATTGATACTCTTTTGAGAAAAATACTTTACACTAGATTAAGTAAGACTTGTCATTATTTATTTAAGATTTCTTGATTTACAATAAGACTTAAAACTAAAGAATTAAAATATCTAAATCACTGTGAATAGAACTCACAAGATTTCTTATTTTAGTTGAAGTGTCTACTGATAAGAATATTTAAAGATATAAGTGAATTTATCAGAGATGATACGTAAAGCACTTAAGATTTTAATGGTTTGGTATACTATAGATAGTTTGAAAATAAAGGTTAATTTAATTAGAAGATTTATTTTGGATTAGAAGATCTATCAATTTAATTTTTATTTATTTCTAAAAAAATCATTGAAAAGATACCAACAAACTGGGTTGACCACAGACCCTGTCCAGTAGTCCCAGAGCTTTTGTAACATTTTCGTAGTTCCCACTTCTTTTTTGACATTGATCATCGCACTGACACTTTTGAGCTCAGATTTAATGAAGTCAAGGTCCGACAAGTAGTTGGCCTGAGCTGTTTGTATAACTGTGAGTTCATAGATTATCGATTCTTTTGCAGTTTTGATTTCCTTTACCTCTTTGTTGATTTTTTCGTCGAGCTTGCTAAAGTTTTGGTTGAGAGCCTCGAATTTTTCGTCGAGCTTGCTAAAGTTTGGTTGAGATCCACGAATTTTTCGTCCAGCTTACTAAAGTTTTGGTTGAGATTCTCGAATTTTTCGTCTAGCTTGTCAAATTTCTGGTTGAGATTATCTAAGTTTCCATGGAGGCTGTTCAGTTTAATGTCAAAATTATTGCTCATTTCTGTTATTTTTCATCAATTGTACTGCTCACAGTAGTTTGAAGAGCTGCTGCTAATGTCTTGATTATCTCCTGGATATCCATTATTATAAGTTAACTTAGAAAAGATACTTCTGTAAAATTTTATGTCAGTAATATTTGATTATCCTTTAAAGTGTTTGATTTTGGGTATCAACGTACATTTAGCTGTTATGTATATTTGATATTACTAAAACTTAGTGATTTCTTGCAATAAAGATAAATCAATAAATTTTAAATCATCTCAAACTTTTCTAGAAACAATCTCCGATTAGCCTTTTCCTGGTAGTAAATGAGTAAATATAGAAGCCTAGACATTATTTTATCTCGATAATTATATTGCAAAGCCCCTTTTCTAATCTTTAATATGTATCTTATAAATGGAAAAAAGAAGCAAAAAATCTTCTAGCCTAGGGAGTTCTTCTAACAGGAAAAATAGTCAAGGAAGTAAATCCTCTACTACTTCAAATCCAAAATATTCACTTCCACCTTTGAGTCTGCAATCTTCTCCGAAAAGATATGACTCAAAGAGAGGCTCCAGCGAGCCTTCAGGATCGAGAGATACCAGCTTAATTGATATAATGAAAAATGAGCTTTCAAGGTTTGAAGATAAATTAAATGGATGCCTCGAGACTTTAAACCAAAAAAATGAAGATACAGAGAAATTCGACATGATTGAAAAAAAAATCAATAGCATTGAGACAAACTTCTCCAGACTTGAAAATAAGGTCGGCCAGGTTGACTTGAAGCTTTTCCAGGGTGAATCGAGGCTAGTTGAGCTTGAAAAGGAAGTTAAAGAAATTACAGTAAATATGAGGTCTGTCAAGTTCAAGCTTTACCGAGGAGAGTCTAGGCTTGCTAGAGTTGAGAAAACATTGAAAAAAAATTCAAAAAAGATTGACTCTCTTGAGAATAGGCTTCTTGGCCTTCAAAACGACGTAAAAGAAAATTCAGCAAAGGTCTGGTCTCTTGAGTCTAAGTTAGATTCCCTTGAGTCTAAATTTGGATCACTAGAGTATGAAGTTAAGCAGTTCAAGACTGAAATTTCTTCGAAGTTTGATAATATTCTCGAAATATTAAATAAAAAACTTTTATAAGTAGGTAATTCAATCGATGATTAACCTTATTCTTCTGATTGTCTCTCAATTTCAATATTTCGTATATTATACATATTCACAAATGCTGAAGGTAGATTAAACGGAAAGTGAAATTCTTAGGTTTATGAAAATATTGATAGACACAACAGAAATCAGAAAACCCTTATAAAATTATATAAAAAATTTGATTAAAAATCAAGAAAATTTTCTGAGATAGTAAATTACAAAACTTCAATTATTAATTCTTTGAAAGGTTTTGATTTGATGATTGGGAATATTAATTTAAATTAATACTTTAGAATATTTAATGAGAGGATAAGATTTTATTATAAATCTAATAATGAAATTTGACAATAGATATTTATAGTATTATTGATAATGAATACCATTTAAATTAATAAAACTTTAAATAGCATTTGTCTCATATTACTCCCCAAAACTCTAAATTTTTTAAAGTCAAATATATTCCGCTGAAATAATTACAATAAAAGGAAGATCACACTTTACTATTAAAATTTGTTAAATATTCAATTTCTCCATATATTGGTTTTTAGAAGTTTTTGTAAGATTCTAAGACTTAATTATATTCAAACCACATATAAATTTTTATAAAAACAACCTTTTCTTAAAAGTATCAGACTGAGCTTGATTCTTCCTATGAGTCCATGATGCTCAATAAAGAATCAGGAATTGACTCATGTTCCTAAATAAAGTATTTTGAATGTCTTCATATTGGTTTAAGTAGATTTAGAATTAGGATAGTTTCATTTTATCTCAAGAAATAAAAAAATTATTTGCAAAGTCTTATAATTACATAAATGATATAATAGCAGCAGCCTTAAAAGGAATAAACAAGGTTACATAAAACATAAAATATATCATTACTTTTCTGTATACTTATGTCTTAATAATTTTCATTTGTTTCTAAAATTATTTATTTCTGTACGATGATTTCTTGCTATTTTCTTTTGTTTCTAAATATTGTTTATATTGATATAAAAACATTCCACTGGGGTCTTGATGTATCGATATAAAGGTCATCTCAAAATTAAAACACTAGGATTGGATTACTTCCTCTAAATACTTTATTTCTGGATCAATTCCTTTAAAATATATAAAGGTCAAAACTTTGATGATTTATGCACAAACTAACAGAGTGCAGGACTCTAAAGCTTTTCTAATCGACCTTTGGTAATCTCTCAAAAGAGAAGAGTAATATATGAAATAAAGTTAGAAATCTTAGCTCAATTTCAATATGCTGAAATATAATATTTGGTAGAAATTTGTCGAGAGTTCTAGGGATTTGATATATATTGCTTAAAGATTGATTGAATTTTTATTACATAGTTCAAGCAGACACCTATGATGAACTAAAAATATATAGAGTAGATAATATGAGAGGTAAAAGAGTTCATTTTTATAT
>RSEH01000489.1:0-12055 GCA_006503475.1 Stentor roeselii | reverse complement strand
ATAAGTTTTCCTATATTACTTTGAAATTTTAGTTAATAATCATTAAAGAGGGCTAGAGTATCCTTGAACTTCATGTTAGTTAGAAAGTAAGTAGCTTAAGTTTCTAAGCATATTTTTTTTATTAAGAGGTAATATCCAGAGTTTAAAACTCTAAAATTTTTCATTATTCTTGTTTTGAGTATATAGATATGAAAATGGTTGTATTCTTCGAATCTCAAATGTTTTTAGAGATATTTTATAGAATATCATAGGAATAACTCACATAAATAAAGTCTTTAAGTAAATTTAATGATTTAATCTAAAACAGTTTTATCTTAGTTTTTAAAATTTATAAATTCATTATAAACGATAGAGCTGAAGGTTTTATTTTAAAATATGTTCACTTAGTAGCTATAGAAATATTACAATATAGTTAATATATTGATACTATTTCAGTAGATATAGAGAGTAATAAAACTCTATTTTAAAAAAGGTGCCAAAAATCGTTTTATTTTATCAAATACTATGATAGTAATCTAAATGACTAGATATTAAGAATACTTGAAATTTAGTTCATAATCATATTTTCAAGGTTTTAGTGTTTATTTGAAGAGATAATAGTAATAAATATGTAGCATAGGTATTTTCAAATTATCATTGATTCATTATTGATAGCAATGATATCTAATAGAAAAGTAGTTGGACAATTCACCATTATATTTACAATTGATATGAAAATACTTTTTCACAATATTTTATGGTGATTTCAATTGGATAGCTTGATTTCTCCAGCATCATAGAAACAATTTTAAGTTTCTTTTGTACTACTCTTAATGTTATTTATAAACCAGCACTTTGGAAAATGATGGGAATTTACTAGTAACATGACCTTCTTTAAATCCATAAAATAGTTGAATCCTCACTCAGACGAATATTGAAATACAATTTATAAATTTTTAATTAAAACATTTTTTGTATATTTCAAACTATAAATACTCCAAATATTTTTCTTAAATCATTATTATTTCAATAGATTCTAACTGAAATCGAGCTTAATATAAAAATATTACTCTACTTATTTTCATGATACTTAACAATTAATATCTAGTGATTATTATCAAGTTTAAGAGGAAATTTTCCTAAATTCTATAAACTAAGGATAGATAATTGTTCTTGTTTTTACGAAATGATCTTCAATGATTTCGATGCTGCTTCTAGTCTCCTGAAAGATAGCCATTCCGTCTTTATAGCCCAGATTCAAATTTTCTACGATATTGACTTTGCTAAAGTTCATGAAAGGTGCCATCGGTGCTGAAGGAATGACAGTATATCTATAATTAACATTCGGATATGCTTGATGAGCATTATAAGTATACCAGATACCAGAGTCATAATTCCTAATCTGGTAAATCCTTGAAAAGACATCAGGAGTTTTAAAATTAGTAGCATTAGGCAGAGTAGTAACAATATCATCATAAAGAACATCAACAATGATATTCCTCTGATTACCAGTCAACATCAAGCATCTCAAAATTCCAGATTCGATATCCAAGTTAATGATTCCTCCTCCATCAGCCCAGGCATATCCAGCCAAGCTTTTCGGTGCAAAAAAGAAAGGAACGCTTGAAGAAGCTTGAACAGCATCAACAACGGCAGACCCGAGTGATTCATTGAAAGTTTGAAACAATCCAAGGTCAAGATTGGTTGACCCGACAGTGATATTTCTTTGTCTTGGCCCATTGATCCATTGATGAGCAAGTTGAACAGCAGGCTCATTGTTGAAAACGCCTCCGTGAAACAAAAGACCTGTGACGAGTCCTCCGTCCCATTCGACATAAATGTCAGAAGTTCCGTTTATTGACAACCATTTGTTGACCAGGCTTTCGACCATGGCTTTTTCTTGGCCTATGGGAAAGTTCGTCAGGACACCGGCGTTGATGGCTCCGATTGAGACTCCTGTTACTATGTTGTAGGCCATGTTTATGTTCTTTGTTGAGTTTCTCATTGTGTAGAGAACTCCGGCTTCGTATGAACCTTTTGCACCGCCTCCTGCTAGGCAAAGAGCAAGACATTGTTGACCGTATGATATTGAAATTTGTGAGAGAAGCAATAGAGAAAGCATTTATATTCTCTCCATATTGAAAGGATTTGGATTATGATTAGGTTAACTTGTTTAGTATATTAGGTTTTTAGTGGGATTTGGGTATTTGTTTAGTAGGATGTGGCTTTTACTGTTCAACTTGTGTTCTATGTCTATTGTACAAATACACTCTGTGGTAATTACCAGACACTCTTAATTTCCAAATTTCTAATTCAGTGATATTCAAACTTTTTAGAACTATTATTATTATATTCTAATTATAACCTCATATCATTGTTACTATAAATATAATTATGTTGTTTTCAGATAGCTGAACAAAAACATTAATTTTCTTCTTGAAAATACATAAAAATTCTATTATGTACGCAAATATTAAGTTTTACATTTTTGATTAAAACATTTGAATATAATGCATTAAAGCTCCATCAACCATCTAATAAAAGTTGGAGATGAGTAATTTAAAGGTCTATTATTTTAAGATGTAATTCATGAATAGAGTCTCAAAAAACTATAAATTATTTTAATCTTATTATAAACTTAGTTTCAAAAAGTTCTTTAAAGACTTCATATAAATTATTCCACTTTATTAGAAAATGACTCAATATTCATTAATGTATTTATTAAATATGCACCTGTCCTCACAACTCGAAATTTTCAAGATGTCTGATCAATTCAAATTTGAAGAGTTCTCGTTGAAATATAGGAAAGCATGCTTAGAATATATTTGTTTTCCAGAAGAAGCTTAACTAAATATCCGAAGTTTTAAAGCGTTAACATTTCTTAAGTGGTGAAACTTATGGCACTATTTCTGGATTGCAATCAACTATCAAAGGTATTCCAGTTTTATTTTTTTTAATCCAGTCTTCTTGTAAGAAGACTTAAGACTCTGTAGAATAAAATTTCTATCCTATCACAGGAAAATACTTGAATTTTTCTATCAAATTGTTGGCATGCTAATGATGTGGCAACTGAAACAATAATTATGATAATCATAAATGCTATAGGTCCTTCTCCAGTTTTGCATTCATTGTTGATTGAGCTGGTTTGTATTTGAATTGAAAGATTGAGAGATGAGTGACTTTGCAATTCAAGCCTTTTTGTCTTTACTTCAACCATATCTCGTCTATCTTCAGATCAATCATTATTATCATCCAAATGTCTGCAGAAGTAATCTTTTGAATCTCACCACTTATAAATATAGAAATTTCAGTTTCTGTCTTAACTTCTGTCACGTTCTAATCGAAAATATTAAAAATACTTAGCTTTTGTTGTTTTCGGTCCCTGTTTCTCTTAAAAGTGACTTCAAATTCATGCACAGATTTTATAATATCATAAAACTTTTTGTAATAGAATCATCTTCCAATATATCAGCAGTAAGGAATAAATAAATTTAGGTATAATCTACTATTCCAATCATTCTAATCTTTTCCAAATGCTCGAAAACTCGTGAAATTCTTATAACTATTTATGATCTCACTTTTAGGAAAAGTTTCATTAGTGCTAGTTTCGTAAAAATATCTAAAAGTTCACTTATTTTCATTTCATCCTATCGTTAGGTTAAAAAGAAATGAATTTGTGATCATTTTGAAGTTTTTAGATGTTAATTTGAATTTAATAGGACTCAAGTTTTCTTTCATAAAATTTGAGATTTTTCGCAGCAGTCCTTGGCTTTGATTTGCTTGAGAAATTTCAGTTTTCACAAGTGTATTGAGGGTCGAAATGAGATTATCTAGTAAATTTTCATCATTTTCGTCAATAGTATAACTTTTAGCATATTATTGCAACTTTGCAATAAAATTCTAAAGTCAAAATCGCTCTTAACTTGAACTGCAAAGAAACTAAACAAATAAGGTATCTCATAAATATTTTCTATGAAGTTATCGATATTTTAATCTCGGCCAGAAGCCTTGAACTGTTTTTAACCAACTAACAAGGCTTTTTGAAAGTGCAAGTGAGATGCTCATCACAGGCATTAAGTACTACTTTTATACCTTAATGCATCATTAATTTAAATGATGAGGAGTATATTTTGTATTTTAGTTCAGAGTTATTGAAGCAGAAATACAAATATTTCCTTATTCCCAAATATTACAATTATCCAAATCCAGAATATTCTTTAAAGAGCAACTATGGATGCATTCCTTATATTCCAAAAATAACAGTCTTTAACACCTTAAAGCCAAAACAGAACTCTTATTCATTTCACGTTATAAGCCATTCGAATCAAGCCTTGGTGTTATCAGCAGCGCAAAAACAGATATCTAGACAATTATAGTTGAAATGTTTCACAAATGAGAATTATTGGCTGCCAATAATTGCAAGGCTTGCTGGATCAGTCATTTTGACAATTGAATTTTTCTAACCGCAGATTTTCAAGGTTTAGTTGTTCTAATCAGGCTATATGATCATCTTCAACAAGAATATTAAGATTGAATATGAAATCAATATCAAGTTCTAGGTCGAATCTGCATAAGATCTTGCTCAAAGAATTGAGGAACGAAATCGGACAAGAATGAATTTATAGCCGAAAAATGAATCTTCCTTCATTATTCTGAAATAATTTTGCATTTGAGATGGATCAGTCATTGGAATTATCTAAATTCCATTATAAAACAAGAATCGATCCTTTTTTCAATCCTTATCATAAAAGAAGTTTGCATTTACTTTAAAACTTTGAAACGATCAATTTTCTGACGTATGGATTAGGACTTAAAATAACTTACATTAAGTTAGCTTGAACAGGAGCAAGTAGAAGAGAAGTCTTTGAATTCGAAATATTCTATTAATTACTAACTAAAGAATGTAGCGCGATGGACGATAGCTACACTCAGGGTAGCGGCCCAGCCATTCTCTTGTCTAAACAAATTCTAGGTACTTCATTATTATAATTTAATTATTAAAAGCTAAATTAACCTAAATGAAAAATTAATTATCATCAAAAAATTAATTTATTCTAAAATCTTGTAAATGGTCTAATAGAGAAATCACTTAAAAAAACTTATTGTTATTCTGACTTGATTTAGAATGAAGAAACATAAACTAAATAGATTTGAATATTTGGAGCTTTGAATAAATATTATATGCAAATCACAATAAAATGTTTTATTATATAAATCATATTAATGATCATTATAAGAATACGCATTATTATCTTTAATTGTTTCTTCTTTAGGATCAAAGGTAGATTCCGCACAGAATAATTCATAACCTGAATAAATGCAAGTTTTTTTAAATTTAAATTTTAGCATTTATAGAAATATTTAAAGATCTGTGTTTTTAATAGCTAGATTATTTATTATGGTTCCAAGTTCAATCGAAATGATATACCTCAGGACTAATTTGATTATATCAAGTATATTGTTCATATTAGCGATCCAATTACTCCAGATCACAACGAATAATAAAAATTAGAACCAATAATATCTTGCAAGATAGAGAAGAGTTCTCTATAGAGCACATGAAGTTAAGAGAAGCTATTATCAGAAATCTATCTTGTATTGTAGCTCTATCTCAAAAAATCGATGAAAATATTCAAGGAAGTGATAAGCACCTGATGGTATAGAAGGAAAAACAAACTTATTGCAGGTTTCATTGAAAAACACTAAATTCTGTTGCGATACCTTTATGGAATATCTAAATTAAAAGGATCAGTTTTTAGTTTATTATTAAGATTAAATGGTTAGAAATTAATTTAAAATATGATCCAGGCTTAGAGGTTTAATAAGTAAAGCCTTAATAATTTTAGAATATATCTGCGATATTTATAATTCAAATACGTAAAATACCTTTCAGTACTATTAAAGGCATAGCCAAGGCAAAAAGAATGATGAGACTAATAACAAGATAAAAATTCGAAAGAATATTTGATTCATTTTCTGCCTTCACAATCTTATAAGTACCACTCTTAGAGACACTTATTACAACCATATACTCTGATGTTGTAATGACTTTGAAGTTTTCATTAACAAATTCACCATTGAAAGAAGCGCATCCAACTTCATTTTTGCTTAACCCATTATATTTCATAGCAATAATGCACCCCTCATCCTTTGCGTTCATTTCTTGAATAGTTTCGTAATCTTCTGTCTATCATCAGTCATGCAGCTTGAACTAGTGACACTGAGTTGGATTATATCTGAATTTGATGTTGAGCTATATATGCCAGCAGCTAATTTAATTATTGCGTTTTTATCGAGACCAGATTCCTAAGTTTCACTTCATTAACACCCAACGAGATAGGCATCAAGGAAATTTATTATACCTCTTTTTACTATTCGAGAGGTATTAATATACGATATATTTCACTCTTTCATCAAACACCTATCACAAACTCTGATTTTAGATAGTATTTCTTGAACTGACCCTATTAACTTTTGTCTCAATATTCTTTAATATCATAAAGGGTTTTTGTATATGGAGTTGTTTTTTCCTTTTATAATTGAACAATTAAATGTTTTTTAACATGATTTGATAATAAACTGTCACTATAGGGCGCTAATAGTAGGGATTTTAGATACTTTAAATAATATATGGATTAAAATTCTAAGTCATTTTCTTTTTAAATGCAATACTATCACAGAAAACAATTCTCTGAACTTAGGGTTAGTTCAACGGAATGCTCAAGTCTTTGGCTTACAGCTTTGAGTCGATATTGAATAAAGGTTTATTTTGATAATTTACGATTTGAATTTATATGAACTAATCTTTTGAGTTAAGGCATTTTTGTAAGTTGATTCTTGATTTTATGCATCCTCTTGACACTCTTCGAAGTCTTCAATTTTAAGAAGCGCTTTTTTTCACAGAAAATGCTTTTTCAGATACACGGACGATTTTCTGCTTTTTATATAAATCATAAAATTTTGATTGAAATTTCTTTGATTATGAGAGAGAAATTACGTAGGATAACGAGTTAGATCTCATAGACCATACCTTGAATTTAATTGATGAACAGCTTGGGATTTATGTTTAAACTAACACGCTCTGCGGCTTCTCAGAGATTTTTTAATTGTATAAGAAAATCCTAGAAATAGATAAAGCAGAATCAATGATTTATTGAGTTGGTTGGGTATATTCTTAGATTTTATAAATTTTGAATAGGTAATGAATTCGATTAAGTGGATTTGATTAGATATATTTTTTACATATTTTATTGACAAAGTTTGTTAGAGTTCAATATTATAAAGTCAGATATTGACTAAGTTTTTAGAATTATTGAGATGAACTTTGATTATTTGTGGTTAGAATATCAAATTTAAAAAGGCAATACCTAATGAAAACTATGCCTAAATATGTTATATACGATAATTTCAAGATAATAAATATTTTAGTAATATTTTCAATAATCATAAGCAGGCTTCTTATAAATTTAATAATATATGGATTAGATTAGTAAACCATTTAAATCAAATCTATTATATGATGATTATATAAGAGAAAAATCAATATTTTCTCAAAACTTAATATAATTATTACAATTTTGTTATTATCTGAAATAAAATTACAAATGAGCTTATATAATTCAAATTTGTTAGTTCAATATACAAATGCTTATTCAAATCACCCTAAATAAAATCCTAATTAATTATAACATACTTTATCTTTCTTACAGTGTCTATCTTCTTGATTTGATACTATGTTGCAATAACAACTTCACTTATTTCTAAATTATCCTAATTCAAATTCAAAGTCAAAAATTAGATTAAATAAGAATAACCTTATATTAACCAATACTCATACTGGAGACCAGAAGAAAAAAATCATGATGAACTTTCTTTATAACTGCTGCAGCGATTATAGTTTTTTTTGATAAAAATTCTACAGAATCTTTTGAAAAAGTTAGCAAATTTATTGAAAGCTTCATTTATGATAACCCTAGAAGCGTTACTATTTTAATTCTTGGTAATAAAGCTGAACTCGATATCGTTGTTCCATGGACGGTGGAACGAAATAGCTCGAAGTGTTGGAGCTCTTTAGATTGATGTCAGTGCAAAGACTGAAAAAAATTTTGCACTTTGCTTTGAATGTATTTACAGAGCTGCTTTAGATTCGGCTTAGAATTAGAAGAAGGTGGTTAGGATTTAGACTTAAAAATTTTAGAATGGGTATTTTTAGTTTTCTGAAGACTAAGACTTGAATTTAACGTAAATTTGTTTTTATTAATTAAGTGTATTGAAGAAACTGCTAATTTCAAATGAAGGACTAGTCATGAATTGTATTCACTGTAGGCTTGCTTAAAATTCTTCAAGAATATAATTAGTTACTTTTTATTTAAAATAAATAGATAATAATGGTATCTCAGAAATTTCTTAAGAATACGAAAAAATCAATGAGAAATTGCTAATATATGCTTATTAGGAATGATGTAATTCAACTTAGATTTGAAGTGCATAATTATTTATATTTGAATAATTTAGAATTTGAATCATTTAGAATTTGAATCATTTAAACTCTTCAAAACGTGAAGTAAGTCTAAATTATTTTTAATTTTTTTCGATTAATACTTAGTTGAATGAACCATGATATGGATTTCAAGTTATTTATTCGATAATGATAATCATTCGAAGTATTCATATAATTTTTATGCAAGCTAAATCAGATTATTTGATCAACTCCTTCAAATATAGCCTAATCGATATTGATACTTTGAAGTCAAATTCACAATAATCCTAACAGTACTAAATCTCAATAAATTCTTATTTAAAATTTACTTACATATATGTCTAAGCAAACAAAAATCGATTAAACCCAAACTTTTGGACATCTTGACTTCAACAAAAGAACAAACTTAAATAAACAAATTACTTATTCGATTTATCATCAAGAATTAGCTTCTATCAAAATATTATCCTAATTAAAAAGCCTATAACTATCATTTCCAATTTTAATATTCTATTCAATTTATATTTAATCAATATAAACTCAGAAATGGCTTCTAATAACCAAGAGTAAAATTCAATCAGACTCAAAGAGTTAAAAATAGCTCTCATAGGAGAATCAAATACCGGTAAGTCAACTCTTGTCCGTCAATACATTGCTAATTATTTTAATAGTGACATAGAACCATCAATAGGAGCTTGTCACTTGGCAAAAAAAATTTCTGTTGATGGTATCTTAGTAAAACTCAGACTTGTAATTTATAATTAGTGGGACCTTGCTGGACGTAAACCATATTGATCCTTAACAAGGATGTACTACAGAGATGCAAATACGATTCTTGCTTTTTATGATAAATCTGATTACAAGTCATTTCAATCTGCAAAAGATTTAGTTGAATCCTTCAGTCATGATAATGATAAAAATTTTATTGGCATGATTGTTGCGAATAAAGCTGACATAAGTTCAGAGGTTTCTACTGAAGAAGGAATTGAATTCGCTTTGAGTCTCGGAGCATTTTATATAGAAGTTAGTGCAAAAACAGGAGAAAATGTTAATCTTTGTTTTGAAGTAGCTGCAAGAGCATGCTTAGCATTAGAATAGATTATTAGGATTTGTTAGGATTTCAAGAGAAATACTTGGAGTTTTTATTTGAATTATTTTGTATATAGAAACTTTTTATTATAGAATTAAATAATTTCACTTTATCCCTTGATTGAAATTAGAACAGATATAGGTTTATGGATTTTTGAGTGATCGGAAGATAATTGATCTCGATTATATTGATTTGAAGTATTTTATCAAATATGCTTTAATTATGTACAGTTATCAAAAATGATTCTCATGGTGTCACCTAAAATTTAGGTAAGTGAAAATTATTCTCAGTTTTGTTCCAGTTGAACTTAATAATGAATCATGCTATTCTTTGAGATTTAGAATATTTTTTTACAAGAGTGCTAGAATGCAGTGTTAGTTCAATATAGCTTGCATCAATATTAAGTTAATTCATATGATCCATATAAAATTAACTTTGTTTGGAATTAAATGCAGCGGCTAATAGAAATAATTAGTTTATTACCTCATTGTTCATTTAGATTTATTCTAAACTATCAGATAATATGAATATTGTACTTGGAAATATAGTGACTATTTCTATTCATAGAAATTAATTAATATCTATTTCAATCATTCATATAAATCACGCACTCATGAAGCTCTTTAGATATAAGGATGAGAGTTTTATCCTTCAATTATAGTTTTACAAGATCTTTTTCAACTAAGCTTGCTAATAGATTTCCTTAATTATATTGAATGCAAATTTTAACCTCATTTAACAGATCAACAATTAATCATCATTGATAAAATATTTGATCCAAAAATATAAATGTTCCAATATTCTAAATCTAAATGATATTAATGAATCATTACCATAATTAATAAAACATAATTATAGGTTGGCTCCTAATATAATTACAGACGGTTTTAACGGATGATTTTTACATAAATGGCCCTTTAAACTTTAGGTTCAGACTTTAAATATCCTCGAAGTTATTAATATACTCTCGAATTAATCAAAGGAATAAATAACACTCAAAGCATCTAAATAGCTATCTATCAAATATTTTATACTAATTTAAGTCTTTCTTTCACAAGAAAATTTTTATAAATTTAATGATAAATAAAGATTTCAGTAATTTGACTGATAGATTATCAAACAAAATTGGACAATTCAAAGTATCTTTGGAATTAGTAGTATTATTTATAAATTGATATTGATGTATATTTGAATACTAGATTATTGAATTTCGCATTTTCCATCTGATCTTTTTTCTTGCAATACTAATATTGAAATCTAATTGAAGTGAAAAGCGAAGAAATGATAGATGTCAAGTTTAACAAATCATCAGTTAAAATTTAAGATATTCATGATAACTCGTAAAAAATTTAAAGTAATTTGAGGAATTAAAAAACTCGAAATGTTATAATATGGCGGATAAATTCTTAAAGCTTTGAGGCGAATTGCTTAAAGTGATTCTGGAAAACTTACTAAGAATACCCTGCACCTCTTTATAATGACATACCAAGAAAAGCTTTTGGATCATTCTAATACATAGAAGAGCTATTAATCCAATTTTGAAGACTTCATCTCAACAAAGAAAATCCCAGAATCTGTCAATTACTGATTGCGATTACCATTTATGTAAATGAAAAGCGAAGAAAGCTAATAAAGAATCTTGATATTTAGTTATGATATGTTGAGTGTAAGGTCAAATTAAATATTTAGCATTTTTTCAATTACTGATTACTTTTATACAATCACAAGTTAAAATTTGTTGGATATTTTTATATAAATCACAAATTTAGCATCTATTACTTATAATAAATTGATTATAACTCATTGAATGTTCTATTTTTATTTTTTATTTTTATTTCCAGAAAAAATATTAATTTTTTTCAAATCTTTACTTATTTATTTTCCAGAATTAACTTATAATATAAAACTTTATATATATTTATTTAATTTTTGTAGAGAGATTTTACCAGCAAAAATAAGTAACTATTTTTTAATGCTCAAAGGTTATGATATTGTTAAATAATAAATTAAAAAGATTAATTTTTTAATTTTAAAAATATAGATTAAATGTATTGGTTTTGTATTTGATTAAAAGATTATATAAAAATGTTTAGTAGTAGATGAAAGACTTTGTGTTGTAGATTACAGATTTGAGAAGTAATTTATAGATTGTGAATAATAGATTATAGATAGAGTAGTAGTTTATACAATTTGAGTAGTTAATTATAGATTTAAGAATTTTCATTCTAGATATTTTTTTATTAGATGATAAATTGTGTTGATTATAAATCATTCGTAGTAAATTATAGATTTGATGAATATATAATTAGATTATTTGAATTATTGAGTAGTATATTATAGATTTTTAGGTTATAAATGTTAACTAGTAGATTAAAGTTTTTGAATATATAAATTGAGTACAAGATTAAAGATTTTTTGAACTAGATTTTAAATGT
The DNA here is from genome assembly GCA_006503475.1 of Stentor roeselii. Classification (NCBI taxonomy): domain Eukaryota; phylum Ciliophora; class Heterotrichea; order Heterotrichida; family Stentoridae; genus Stentor; species Stentor roeselii. The sequence continues at coordinate 72 of RSEH01000489.1, read as the reverse complement.
TGAGTAATAGATTATAAATTATCGAAATATTGATTATAGATTTTAGAATATATAATTTTGAATAGTAGATAA
>RSEH01000488.1:0-12168 GCA_006503475.1 Stentor roeselii | reverse complement strand
GTCTTACAGCAAAACCACGTATTATATGAAGCCCATGAATGACCCACAGATTTGGATATAATGAATAGAGGCTTGAAACTCATCAAAAATTAAGTCAGTCCGAGTGAGAAGTTTCATAATCGGTTTAATGATCTGTATGAGTTGGTCTGGGCTGTCCTTTGAGAACTCATTAATAATAATCGGTATTATACTGGTTTTTATGATGCTTTTGGGACGAAAAGCCTCGAAGACTCGTTGCTCAGATGGATTGAGTCTTAAAAACTACTGCGTCTTAGGGTACTACGATTTTAGGACTTGCTTTCAATTTTAGGAATAAGGTACTGCTTGAAATTTTGGTTTTCTTGTACAGCCGCAGAAAAGGTTTGAAATTATTCAGAATCCTCAGACTGAACATGCTGCTTTGTTGATTATTAGAAGGCTTTGAATTTTTTAAGAATTAGGAGAGGATGAGTTAGAAATATACCTGGAAGGGAAAAAAGATACATCATGCGGGCTTGATGGGTAGGGAATTAGTGGCATGCAGTTTTAAGTATGTGAATAATCTTCCATTTACTCAAAGACATTCACCGATTCACAGACGGTATCCTGTGAAAAGCATTAAATCCCAAATGTCTTACTTTGGGACATCACTTCTCTCAACAGAATAAAGCCAGTTGCTCAAGAGATCCCTCCAAATCGTAACATAGAGAAGATCCATGCCATAGAAGACTGGTAGAAAGGTCCGAACATCAGCCACTCCAGTCTATCATGCGAGACCATTTCTGATTTCAAGTCCTATGAAAAGCTATGCGAAATAATTTCAGTGATCGAGAGACACGAGTTGGAAGGTTTTCATCGATCAGCAAAGACCTCAGCAGTAGTCCTTGCGTACATACTCAAAGCTTTAGACTTTCTATACAAAATAGCCTCCTTTCTAAGCAAGTTCATGTACCTAGATGACCAGATCTTAAAAAAAAAAACGGAAAAATGATCAGCTCTCTTCTGAAAGCAATAATCATCTTAAAGCTTGATTATGAAATCAATGTCTAGTTCTAGGTTAAATCGGCACAAGAACTAGATCAAAGAAGCCAGGGATGATATAGGGCAAGGTTGATCTGCATGTCTATCCAAAGAAATGATTCTCCTTTTATGATTCTTGATTTATTTTTCATTTGAGATGGACAAGATATTAGATTCAGCTAATTCGAGTATTAAACAAGAACTAAGCATTTTTTCAATCTTTTATTGTAAGATAAGCTAGTAATTACTTTAGTATCTTGAACGATCGAGTATATTAAATTTAGAGGACTTAAAATATCTTAATGAGTTAGGTAAAGCAGGAAGAGTGGAAGAAAAATACTCGAATTTAAAGAAATCTATTAATTACTAACTAAGGAGAGTAGCCCCATTCGCTATAGCTACACTCAGGGTAGCGTTTCAGCCATTTTCTTGTCTGTAAGTCTTTGGGCTCCCAGGTGTAAAACTCTTTTGTTACAGTTTCGAGGTTCAAAATATCCACTATGTAGATGATACAGACTTCTATATCCCTTACCTAAATGTAGGTTACGACCTTCGATGTAGGTTACCAAGCACTTCGTTGTAGGTTACAATCTTTTTCGAAGATTACCTCAATATTGATTACAAAAAAAACAATATTTTCCATCGTTGGAAAATAAGAGTTCTCGATACCATTTTTGCATGTCTTGTTCTGACCATCCCAAGTCCTATAATCGTCAAAGTTATCCCATAAGAATTTAATATTTTGACTTTTATTCATGGCTTGAAGTTCTACTTAAGTATAACCTTTCATTCTTTCCCTTTCCCTTTCCCTTTCAATTTCTCTTTCTTTTTCTTCTAGGGCTGCCAAGGTTTTTTTTAGGCTGCCAATATTTTGGAGGATCTGATCCTTTTCATAAATTTCTCGCTTTAAATCACCTATTTTACTTAGTGTGCTGATTTTTATGTCATTTGAGATCTGTGCTACCTCATCTACTAAAAAAGAGATTCTCTCTTTTGAAAATAGATGTTTTTCAAATTCAGAGATGTTCTTCATATTCTTTGCGGTTGTTTTTAGCATCTGTATTGTTTCTCTAGAGGCCTTTTTCAAAGCCATGATTACTATTTCAGTATCATTAACCATCTGAACTATACAATTTTGGATTTTGGAATTCAAATTACTTAAAGCTATAGTATTCAAGTCCTTCTTTGAGATACGTATAAGATCGTGCTCTGCTTCATTTTCATGAATTTGTGAGTGATCATTGCACCAATATGTAATCTCAGGGCAACCTGTACAAGAATCTCTGATCATGAGAGGACAGCCATTGTAAGAGCAGGACATATTTATAACCATGATTTAATTTAAAATTTATACATGTTAGACCTAAAGATTAATCATTCTATAGCATAAGACAATAATTTTTATATATACTTTTTCTGAATTCATCTTAAGTAGTTATCTATAGTCCAGTTTTTAATTCACTACATTCAATATCAGTAGTCTTAAGGATTCAGATATCGAATTTCTTACTCCCTTTACATCCTCAAACAGGTCTTAACTATTGATTGATGAAGCAAATGTAGACAGAGTAGACAAGAACGAAAATTTCAGATCTGGTATAGATGGCAAAGGCAGAAAGGATCCCACAAACTATATTAAGACTCTAGGACAAAAACAGAAGTGGTTATTTACTAGTTAAGTGCTGTTCTGATACCAAACAGGCCCTATTAGTTAAGTGACTAAAAACAGACTTGCAGAGCCTACAGACTAATGTTGAGCCTGAAGACTGATGTAGAAGCAGTTCTATCTAAGGAAAGAAGAAGAAATTCCAAATGAAACCAACTGCCCTGGAATCTAGACTGATATTAAATTTCCAGAACTGAAGGGTAAAACTGATGTCTATCCACACATGGACGTTCATACACCGAGTATTCCTGGGCTCCAAAAGTTGAAGTTTAAGCAGATGTGAAGGTCGTATCAGTAGGACGAAAAAAGAAATCCTCAAGCCCATCTTAGAGCAGCTTAAAGAAGAAGAAATAGCAGTCAAGCCTCGTATTTCAAAACCTGATATTTCTGCAATATCAAACAACCAGAACATCCTAAGGGTGAAGTAAAATTGGCCTTAAAAAGAAATCTTCATCATCCTGTTCAACCAGTTCAAAGAAGAAGAAGAAAATTGAAATCAAACCTCAGATTCCAAAGCCTGATATTTTCGCTAATACCAAAAAAACTGATACTCCTAAGGGTGGAGGAATCGGCCTTAAAAAGAAATCACTGAGCCTGGTACTCTTAAAGGTTAAATTAAAGTAGGAGGTAGAATTGGATTAAAAAAGAAGTCCTCCAGTTCAAGTAGTTCGAAGAAGAAAAAAGTTGAAGATAAGACAGCTTCCAAAAGCTGAAATTTCTGCAAAATTAACAAACCTGACACTGCTAAGGGAGGAATCATGTTCGGAGAAGGAATAGGGCTGAAAAAGAAATCATCTTCATCATCCAGTAGTTTTAAAAGAAAAAAGTTGAAGTAAAGCTAAACTTCCGAAGGCAGAAATTTCGACAAATATAAAAAAATCTGATACTCCCAAAGGAAAGATCTAAGTAGAAAGTCTGAAGAAGAAGTAATCTGGTTCATCTTGCAGTAGTTCCAAAAGAAAAAGATTGATGTCAAGGCAGAAATTGAGGCAAAATATACAAAAACCTGATACTCCAAAAGTAGAGATAAAAAGTGTGAGGTGGATATTAATATTTGTAAATTAAACGACCACAGAATCATGCATCCTCATCGTACTTATTTATACAATATGATTCAATTAGGTCAGATATTAATTCATTCTCCTTCGATATTTTTCAGAGTTTAATAAATCTTCATCAATCTGTTTTTCAGTTTTATTTTCATTATCCTTTAATTTATTGTAATTATCTTATAGATTGTTGTTTTTGTGGATTTAAAGATTTAAAAATCGTGTTTAGTAAAGGGATCTATTGTAAGTCACTCAGAGATAAGAATTTGTATAATTAATTATGTTTAATTCATATTAAAGTCTTATTATGGGAAGCTTACTTTTCTGCAGATAATTTTAGTAATTTTAATCATTTGAACTCTTATCTATTTTATAATCTCATTATTATTTTTGCAGAGCTTTTACTGTTTATTTAGAGTTTTATCCTGCAAAACTTTGTTATTTAGTGAAAGACCTAATCTATTTGATTCACTTAATTAAATGTTCACTGTTATTATCAATAATTTTACAAATTAACTTCATTTTATATCTGAACTGATGTTTAGATTTTTATAGGAAGATTTTAATTCTAGTAATAAAACTTTCAGTTAGAAGAATTTCTATTGCTTAGAGGCCCTAACTTTAAAATTTATCTTTAATTTAAAATAAGCGATTTACTTCGTTCATTCAATTTTCTTAATTTCTATATGTACCTCATCATTAAATAGATTTTTTCAATTTTAGATATACAGAGTGAATTCTCCACTTAACTAGTAGAGCATTATCTCACTCGAAATAGACTAACTCATCTGCATGATAACTTTAATTTAATTACGTACTTTTTAAGACATAAATATATAGGTTTTTTGTCTAAAACTCTCAAATATTGATATCTTTTGGGTTGATTCGAATTATTGATTGATCTATTTTTCTAAATCTCAAACTTGAAATTGTTCAATCATTAATCTAAATTTTGATTATTGAAAGAACTAGCTAAAATAATTTGAGATATGAAGATAATTTCTAAGATTTCTTGTACTTTAAACTAAGAGAACTTTATGTATAAACAGCAAGTCCCAAAAACATTTTAATCAATGCTTACCTGGATGTATAATGATTTATCGATATAAATTTATCAAATAATATTTCTTTGAAATTTGTGTAAATTTCATTATTTTCAGCCAATAAATGGGAGGATCAGAGTCTCTATCTAATCATCAATACTCAATCGAGGTTCCTGGAACTCAAAAGCCAGGAAAATCTTCAGTATTTGTGAATCCGAATTCAAAAGCTTACCTGCTATCGAAATGCAGGTCTGGAAGTACTCTCTATGAATCTTTTAATTTTTCTGCATCACTTTATCCCGATAAACCTTATCTGGGGACAAGATCTAAGATTGGAGCAAGCTTTGGACATTATGAGTGGCTTTCTTATGCGCAAGTGAAGAATAAAGTTCAGAAGATTGGCTGGGCTTTGTCTAGTTTAAGACTCACAGAAAAAGATGATGATGGAAATGCCTTTTTAGGGCTATGGTCAAAAAATCGATACGAATGGTTAGTTATGGACTTGGTTTGCATATTTCAGGACATTATCTCAGTGCCAATATACGATACTCTTCAGCGCGATGCTCTTGAGTATATTGTAGCCCAGACTAATATGAAGGTCTTGGCTTGTGATGCTAAGGGTTTAGAAGCAGTTTTAAAACTCAAAGCATCAAATGAACTAAAAAGTCTTGAAACAATCATCACCTTCGATGAAATTCCGCCAGAAATATTAAAACAACTTCAAGAAAATAATTTGAAAATCTTTTCACTTCAAGAGCTAGAAAGTTTAGTTACCACAGGTATAGACACTCCTCCAAGTCCTAACTCAATATTCACAATTTGCTACACCAGTGGTACAACAGGAAAGTCAAAAGGCGCAATGATCACTCATCAAAACTTGATTTCAACAATGATAGGAATAGCTGAGCATTCATATCTCCTATTACAGTCAGATGTTCAACTTTGTTACCTTCCTCTAGCCCACATAATGGAAAGACTAGGCGTCCACAACATGAGTTCATTCGGAGGTTCGATCGGTTTCTATCAAGGAGACATTCTGAAACTCAGAGAAGATTTGGCAGAACTTAAACCAACGATTTTTGTTTCTACTCCGAGGCTGTACACTCGCTTTTACGATTTGATTTCTCAGCAGCTTGTTGGTTTAACAGGCCCTAAACGTTTACTTGCCACCAGGGCTTTAGAAGCAAAAAGGTTTTATTATAGAACTCAAGGTTCTCTTACTCATAAGCTTTGGGACTCGCTTGTTTTTAATAAAATTAAGAACTTGTTGGGAGGAAGGGTGAGACTCATGTTCACTGGATCAGCTCCCATTTCAGGGGATGTCATGGAATTCTTAAAGATTGTCTTCTGCTGTACTTTTGCGGAAGGATATGGAATGACTGAGTCTAGTGGAGGTGCTTGTCTAACTGCTAGTCAAGAAAGATCAACTGGAATTGTTGGAGGACCTATAACTACAGCTGAGCTCCGTATAGAGGATGTGCCCGAGATGAATTATTTCAGTGCAGATGTTGATGAAAAAGGAAATCCATGTCCAAGAGGCGAGCTCTGTATACGAGGACCCCTAGTTTTTGCTGGCTATTACAAACAACCACAAATAACTGCTGAAACTATTGACTCAGAGGGATGGCTTCACACTGGCGACATTGCACTTCGATATAATCACAACGGTTCATTCAAAATTATTGACCGTAAAAAGAACCTCTTTAAACTGCAACAAGGAGAGTACATCTCACCTGAAAATATTGAAATGGTATACAGCAGAAGTATGTTTATTATGCAAATATTTGTACATGGAGACACGCTTCAGGCTTATTTAGTTGCTGTTGTTGTACCTGATGAGGTCTTTGTTAGGAGGAACTGGGCAATTAACAATGGCTTCACTGAGCAATCTAGTTTTGAAGAGATTTGCAGAAGTGATAAATTGAAAAATGTTATTATGGAAGACATGAAGGAAAAAGCTCGGGAGGCTAAGCTGCTGGGATTTGAATTGGTGAAGAATATTTATTTGGAATGGAAACCATGGACTACCAATGATTTACTGACCCCAACCCAGAAACTTATGAGATTTAATGCGAAAAAGCATTACGAGTCTGTTTTTTCTGATATGTATTCAGGAGTTTTATAGTTAGTTAGTTTAATTTGATGATTAACTGAGATAAAAATAAATTAAATTCTCAACATTATCACATCAGAAAATCTATTATTTTATGAGTTATTAAGAGTCTCAGCCTAATCATCAATATTCGATTAAACTTACGACAAAGAAAGATTCGGAACATCAGCGATTTGTGATTTCGAATTCAGAGGCATGTGCACGAGAAAAAATTCACTTTCCTACATCAATTTATTAAAAAAAATCTTATTTGAGCATAAGAGCCTAAATTGGAAATACTTTCAGAGATTATGAGTGGTTAAATAAAGAAAATTGAGAAGATAGAGAGGGTATTGGCTCGTATGGGATTGAATCATAAAATCTAGAAAGTAATCATTTTGGGGTATAAATGGATTGGCTTGTATATGTTAGGACATAAATCAGTGCCGATTACGATTATTTATTCAAGTTTTATCTATAAATATAAAGTTAAATAAGATTTTGTTTAAAGTTTTTTGTAAAACACGAAAAAATAATGAAATAATATTTAAAATAGGAAGGATTGTATAACTAATAATCTTGCTTTAGGATAATTATAAAAGTTGCAAACTCTGGAAAAAATTTATTTTAATTAAAGGATATATGAAACTAGCCTTAAATATATAAATCTTTTTGTATCAGCATTTGGTTTTTTTATGATACTTCAAAGCTCTTTCCTCAGATCGTGAGATTATCCTTATATTTGAATTAATCTTCGATATATAATAAGGATATTCCATTTATAGATATTCAAAAGAGTTTAAATTATTGAATTCTATCAGATTTGCATATATGTTTCTTTAATTACAAATATTAAGCTAAGAGGCGATTGAATTAAAAGTAATATATAACTAGCTTAATATCTTATTTTTATATATTTTGTCTTATTTGATGAATAATCAAAGATTTTGAAGCTCTTTCTGAGATAATAAGATTTATTCTAATATAAATATACTTCTATATTCAACAATGGAAAAGATCTTCTCATAGTCTAATTATAATATCTAAAAAATCTACCTAAGCTATTTCTTTGATCATTTCATTAATCTATTAAATAATAATTATTTTATTATTATCACAACTTGTTAAAACCCAAATAAGCCTCACCTTTCAAACTTTATTCAATACAAGGAAACCTATAAGAAAGAAACGAATAAAATCAAAATCTTTCATTCTATTAAGACAAATCAGGGAAAAATATTTATATTCTCTATGAATTTTATAAAAAAAATCAAGGAATTATAAAAATATCTCGAACTAAAGTGCAAGGTTTTATTAATTTTTGATTAGTCCAAACAAAACATTATGTTATAAGGCTTGAGAATGAATAAGGGAAAAAAGATTGGAAATACTTTAATTGAGTAATTCTGGTGCATCGATATTTTTAATCAAGACTTACAAGAAAAGTAGAGGTTTATCGTTTAGGAAGTATAGAATACTCAGATTCTATTGACTTCCTCAACTATTTCAAAAATGAAACTAATAAGTTGATTGGCTTAAATTTAAATACTTTCAAGACTATTGAGAATTAAATGAAGTTTATTTCTGATAGAATCAGTGTTTGTTGCCTTTAAAACTTGAAAATATCCATCGTTTTTTTCAGTGAGGACAATTTTCACTTAAAAATTAACTACTAAAAAAATTTCAAGGTTTTACGAAAACTTGTATTTATTTCATTGTTAAAAAATATTTTTCTGACGATTTAACTCGAAGAATATTCCTTTAAAAATTGTACTAGACTTGAACAGCCTAAATGTTGAAGAATATCTTCGAGTAGAATCAAATGTCTCCAAGAAAATGATAAAATCTTCATTTGATGGATGCTTCAAAAACGCTAAGCCATTCTCATGCCAAGTATATTAATTTTCTTGCAATTCACTTTCAATTGTTTAAATCAGTTCAGTTCTTATTGAGAGGCGTATAAGAAATGAAAAAAAAAATCAATATATACTCTGATACTAGATATTCTGATAATAAAAAATAATGCAAAATCTATTAGAATCATTAAAGAGTACCATATGGACACCTTGAGTATCTTGCAAAACTCATAAGATAATTTCCTGTTATTGAAATAAATATCACTTATTAACTTAACTTTAATTAGGATGATTTATTTGATTTCTTCAAATTTTCTGAACTAAATACTTAGAGATGGGTTATTAAAATGTGAGTTTGAGTTAGATAATTCATAATTTAAAAATTCTTCAGATTCTGAGTTCTTTCAGTCATTTTTTAGATAACTTAAACGATTCCTGATTACTGAAAATGATGAAAGACTAATTATTAAAAATTAAACCTGAGGCTGTATAGTTGGTTAATTTGATTTTTTGAGAGATAAATTTCAGAAATTAAGGCTAAGACCTTACAGATGTTTCGCTTGGATATCGCCATCTCTTTATCATTTAGATTATTATATATTTCCCTGTAATTTATTAGTTGTTTAAAATCTCAAATTTTTTCTTAAATGAAGGACTTGCTTGAGGATTGTTAGTGGAAATTTTCTTTAATAATGAAACTTGAAGGGTCAAGGTTTACCTAGTAAATGTTTTTTATATTTTTCGTAGAGTTTAAATACTTTAGTGTAATTTTTACTAATATTAAATCTATAAATGGCAGAATCTGGTTCAAGCATAATAGAAAGCGAAGAGAAATTCAATAATCCTGAGCAGAATGATTCTAATGAAGAAGTTAAGCTGAGAAATAATATATATAAGTACTACTCAAGATATTCAAAATATCAAGAAGAAGTTTTTCATGGCCGATGAAAATTTTTGAGGAAAGACATTTAGTATATTGCTGTTCTTACTCTCCAGATGGTAATTATCTGGCAACAGGATCATATAAAACGGTAAATATCTGGAATATAAAAGCTCAATTAAAAGATTTCAATCTTCATGGGCATTCAGATTGGATAAATTGCTGTTCTTACTCTCCAGATGGAAATTATCTGGTAACTGGATCAAATGATACCACAGTTAAAATCTGGAATATTAAAGAGCGAAGAGAAGAATTTACTCTGAATGGACATTCAGATATAGTAACTTGCTGTTCTTACTCTCCGAATGGAAATAATCTTGCCACTGGATCAAGAGACAAAATGGTTAAAGTTTGGAATATAAAAGAACAAAGAGAAGAGTTCACTCTGAATGAAAATTCAGATTGGGTACAGTGCTGTTGTTACTCACCTGATGGAAATTATCTAGCAACTGGATCATATAAAATTGTTACAGTCTGGAATATAAAAGAGGCTAATGAAGAGTTCACTCTTGATGGACATTCAGATTGGGTAAATTGCTGTTGTTTCTCTCCTGATGGAAGTAATCTGGCAACTGGATCAGCAGACACAAATGTTAAAATCTGGAATATAAATGAACAAGAACAAGAGTTTACTCTATTTTTACATGATTATTCTATTCAATGCTGTTGTTACTCTCCTGATGGAAATTATCTGGCAACAGGATCAAAAGACAATACGGTTAAAATCTGTAATATATATGAGCAAGAAATAGAGTTAGTATTTAATTTATATTCAGATTGGATAAATTTCTGTTGTTACTCTCATGATGGAAATTATCTGGTTACTGGATCAAAAGACAAATCGATTAAAGTCTGGAATATAAAAGATGAAGTAGAAGAGTTCACTCTGAATGAATATTCAGATTCGGTTTATTGTTGCTCTTACTCTCCTGATGGAAATTATCTAGCAACAGGATCAACAAACACAAGCGTTAAAATCTTGAATATAAAAGAGCAAAGAGAAGAATTTACTCTGAATGGGCATTCAAAATTATTAAAATGCTGTTTTTACTCTCCAGATGGAAATTACTTGGCAACTGGATCATATAAAACGGTTAAAATCTGGAATATTAAAGAGTTAAAAGAAGAGTTCACTCTTAATGGACATTTAGATTGGGTAAATTGCTGTTGCTACTCTCCTGATGGAAATTATTTAGCAACTGGATCAACAGACACAATGGTTAAAGTTTGGAATATAAAAGAGCAAAGAGAAGAATTTACTTTGAATGAATATTCAAGTGCTGTGCATTGCTGCTCTTACTCCCCTGATGGAAATTATCTGGCAGCAGGATCAAATAAAACGATTGAAATTTGGAATATAAAAGAACAAAGTAAAGATTTCACTTTGAATGGACATTTGGATTTGGTTTATTGCTGTTGTTACTCTCCTGATGGAAATTATTTGGCAACTGGATCGACAGACACAACGGTTAAACTCTGGAATATAAAAGAGCGAAGAGAAGAGTTCTCTTTATATGGACATAAATACACTATTCTATGCTGTTCTTACTCCCCTAATGGAAATTACCTTGCTACCGGATCTGATGATAAAACTGTTAAAATCTGGAATATAAAAGATCAGAAAGAGCAGTTCACTCTGAATGGATACTCAGATTCAGTATATTGCTGTTGTTACTCTCCCGATGGAAATTATTTAGCAATTGGATCAAACGAACAAAAGGTTGAAATTTGGAATATTAAAGAACAAAGAGAAGAGTTTGTTCTCAATGGACATTCAAGTTGGATAAATTGCTGTTCTTACTCTCCTGATGGAATTCATATGGCAACTGGATCAACAAACACAAAGGTTATTATCTGGAATATAAAAGAGCAAAGAGAAGAATTTACTCTAAATGGACATTCAAGAGCGGTAAGCTGCTGTTGTTACTCTCCTGATGGAAATTATCTGGCAACTGGATCAACAGACAAAAAGGTTATTATCTGGAATATAAAAGAGCAAAGAGAAGAGTTTTTTCTGAATGGATATTCAAGTGGGGTGAATAGCTGTTCTTACACTTCTAATGGAAATTATCTGGTAACTGGATCAAATGATAATGAGTTTCGAATCTGGAAAATTAAAAAACAAACAAAAGATTTACATTTAAATCATTATTCTATAGAAAATATCGAAAATAACCTTGAACACCTGAGAGGATATTTCAAACCATATAAATATTCAATTACTAATGCCCGAAAGCCTACTAAAGAAGGATTATATTCTATTATATATAATGATAATGGTAGCATTTCATTTTGGAACATTTCAGAGAGAAGAAAAGATTTCGTTTTATGTTATGAAACCTCCAAGCTTGTAGGTCTATACTTTATAGATAATGAAAAATATCTAATAGCTGTTTATAGAAGTAACATTTTTAAGCTAGCCTATTGGAACAAATTGTTATATATTCTACATGATAATCTTTCAAGGTGCATCATTCAAAGAGAAGATATTAAATTACTATTTAAAGATTCAAAAGTAGCTAT
>RSEH01000487.1:0-12177 GCA_006503475.1 Stentor roeselii | reverse complement strand
ATTCTTGAACATTCTGCAACAAATCAAGTGCTTTTTCAGCAGTTATCATAGTTACAATGTGGACAAAACTTATCAAGATGCCTTGAAGAAGCGATTTAATTTTCAAGTTGGTAGCAAATATCTTGATCTTTGTTGAAGCTTCTTTATATATTTTAAGCATACAAATGACAAGATTTAGTTTATAATCTATATCATATATGATGATTGAGGCAAAATTTATTAACTACTCCAGATTCACTTAGGTTTGATCTTGTAATTTATCGAACAAACAAATTGGGAGTGTCTATTATATTGGATATTTTATTTGATAAATTTAATATATTCGTCATATCTACTAGGATTTTAAAATAAGATTGCTTTTTTGTTGATCTGGTTTTAGATTTATTCATTAGCATCTATTTTACAAGCTGATAACTATTCTGTGCAGAATATTGATGACAAACATCAATAAAACAGGATCGATTTATTTGAAATTCTATGTGGGTCTCATTTGAATAAGTTGTTTATACCAATTAACTGGAAAGTCTGACTTATAAAAACCACTAATAGACTTAGGAGAAGCGGATGTGAATCTTGAATTTCAATAATGTTTCTTTTATGAAAGGTGCTGATAAATTTGTATGCTCATTTAAACTAATCAAGGAGAGAAGATATTTAATTAAGTTTATTGAAATACTAAATACTTAGTGCTTGAAGTAGACTTGAATATTTATTATTGAGTAACTAAAGCTTCTAAATTAATAGGCACTCCTGCTTGCAAATGTGATAAGTGCTGTGTACCTCCTCATGCTGTCATTCAATCTAAAGATTTTACATTGAGTTAGACAGGGTTAAGATCAGAATAATAGATAAATTGAAAAAGTGATTTTTTTAGTGGTGATTGTTTTGGCTTCTGTCCCTTATAACTCACAAATGCTGGTCGAGTTTCTTAATTGATGGTTTTCTGATGTTTCTGGAAATCAGATTCAGATTTCGTTCTTGTCAAGGAAATCGCATGTAAGGTTGAAGGCGAAGGAGACATCATTCAGGCTATTCTACTTCTTAATAACACTTATAGTGGATCGGCTTTTCATATTTTTAAATTGTGAATGACCAGAACGAGTTTTCAATAATATCTCATGAAGTGTTGTTCAGAAAAACTTGACTCACCAAATGGTTTTAAATCTTATATTAAGATTCCATTTTTTCTATATTTTTTAATATTTTAAAGATAAAACTAATTCAATTTGTATAAAGGATGACAAATGAAATATCCATATTGAAAGTCTATAAATTATGGGTTTTTGCAAAGTTCTAGGAGGTATAGTTCATTTGTTCTTAGTTACCTCTGATATTGTAAGTGACATTTTATATATATCATATTCAGAATATTATAGCGAAAATCTGAGAAATTGCAGCATAGCTTTCATTGTTCTACTTCCAGGGCTAGTATATTTTAGTGTTTTTGTTATAAGTTTTTGCAAAATATTTTATAAAAATGCATGTTTTTGGTTAACTTTTAGCATATTTTGGTTGATGTGTGGCATGGTAATAAGTCCTTTCTACCCAGTGCTTGCTAGTTGTTATACCCTTCCTAAAAAAGTTTACTATAAATTTCTTTTTAAGCTATCAATTCTTGAATTTGTATTTGAATCATTTCCTCAGATGATAATTCAAGGCTATAATAATACTTTAATGAACCAATGGACTACATTGGGACAAGCATCATTTACATTCAGTATCATAAATGTGGTTAGGGGTGGCTATGTACTGGCAGATATTATAAACAATTATGATAATCTTGATAGAGATAAAGAATATGCAGATTGTGTCGATTTTAATGTTCGATGTAAAGACAAATTAGTAAATTATCTCATATGTTTACAATTTTTTCCAGTTTTTGCTTGCTGGATCACTAATATAATATATATATTTTTAGAATTCGATCAAGAAATTTATAGATACATCTACATCATTTTCTTATATGTTGGATTCTTGATATCGATTATACAATTTTCAGAAAAGATTAAAAATTCGTTTTTGTTACCTATTTATAGGATATGCTATGTTTCAACATTTGATAATTTTATAAGTATATGCTATAATACTGATCCTGATACCTTATGCCCCTGGCTCAATGAGATTCTTTTTTTATTGTTTTATTTAATTCCAGTATTGGTACTTCAATATTTTAATAATACTTGGATTCATAATAGTTCAGATATATATATTGCTCCTATGATTCTCAATATTATCAACATAATTATATCTGTTTTTAGAATTTTATATCATTTTATCAAGAACCGTAAAAAATGTTATTAGGTTTAATATAATCTATTAAGTATTTATTTTAAATTATGAATAGTTAAAAAATTGGCATGAATCAATTTTTGAAGAATAATTTTGGAATCCTTAATTAGAAAGAGTTATCTCGATTCAAAATCCTTATTTTATTCTATCAAATATTTATATGTCCAGTAAGACCATGATAAAATTTATTAAAATATCCTGTTGTTGTGATAAAACTTGGGAAAATGTTATAATTTTTAAAATTAAACAATTATTTTATGATAAAATTCATACCTGGTTTAATTTTCTGGTTATGAAAGAATAATTGTTTCGAAGATTCGACATCTTAAGATTAATTTATTATAATAATTAAAGATAATTAATCAATAGTGGCATTAACTATTAATTTAAAATTTTTTAGGAGCTCAAACAAACATGATTTCATAATAAAATCGGGGTTTGGCTCTAAGATTTAAATAATCAAGTAAATAAATACAACCACTTCGAGCCCACACAATATCCAACATTCAACAAAATCTAAACTATCGATAAAGGTAGAAAAATTCCTGCTACAAACATCCTGCATTAACTTTAAACTAAATAAACAAATAGAATCAAACCCGTAAATATTAGTTGAGTTTTATAAATTGCTGAACTGGACTGAAAGAACCTTTTAGAGTTTTTTTTGTGTTGAAATAATAAGACAAATATAAGAAACTCAGATTTTATTTCTCTCATATTTTGAAAGTAAAGCCAGATCGTATTTTTATTGATTTTTAAGCAGCTGAAGCTAAAAAACTTACCTATTTTACAGGAATCTATGCAAATAACTGGAAAATCATGACCTTGGAGTTTTTTCAGTAGTTTAAAAGTTTTAATTTGCACAAATTGTATGATTCCATTATCATGACTAGCTATCAAAGTATCTTTATTTTTGGAGTAGCTTCTAACTTTACGACTGAACCTTGTTTGAGTAATGACTTCAGTTTATTATATTCAAAGCAATTTATTGACCATCAATATAATCGAAAGCGAATTCAAGAAGATTCTTTTTACTGTCACAAATCTTAGATCAGAATTCGCATAAAAAAATAAATAAGTGTTTTATAAAACATCTCCTGATTCTTATAGATTTATCACTGGGCCATCTAATAAAATAGTCTCCATATTTCAAGAACTTCACATATAAACAGCCCTTGTGTGACTTTTAAAACTATCTTCAGTCGAAATTGATTAAATCCCATAAGGCTATAAAGTAATCAATAGTCCCTGACAGGCCAAAACTTGAAGATGCATCAATGTCCAGTGTGGAGACATCAACTTTGTGGAATAATAGACATACTTTAGTGAGAAATTTTTTTGTATCGATTCCTCCACTTAAAAGCAAAAGGTCTTTTTCGCAAGGACATGTGAAATTATGCAAGATGTATGGATTTTATGAATTGATTGAAATTGATGTACTTTTTTTTAGTTTATAATTGAATGATTTTAATTTTTTTACATTTAGTTTATTGTAATTTTTTGTTAATTGTTCATATAGAAATGATTTTGAAGCTTTATCAGTTCGCTTTCATTCAAGTAATTAAGTTTTGGGAGTTTCGTTATATCTGAATATTTCTTTATATTTATGAATAGGGTTTTCGATTTAATTTAAAGGATCTAGTAAATTAAATTATATAGAAATGACTTAAGATTATTATTCTCTTAATTAATATAAATAAGTATCAGAATTTTAATCAAAGAACTTTTATATGCAATTTATGACTTAATCGCATTTTTTCTTGTATTGATTGCTCTTTGAGTTTTGGTATTCTGTAAATTTATTTTACTTATTTTATGGGTTGAATCAATTTTTAAATGATTCTTTAATTCTGAGGCATGAATAAGATATTTTTGATAATGACACTTATATCTAGAAATTAGAAATTTCAGCTAGATCATTACTATTATTTTATTGTGACTAAAGTAGACGTTAATTATTTATGAAAACTAACAAGATGTTGGAGATGCAGTAGAGTAGGTATCAAGAAAATGAGTATTTAATATAAAATTTCAAGATATAAATTTTTTCATTATATTTTCTTGAATTAATAAGATTATAAAAGAATAAAACTATGGTTCATAGAGATATTATCTCCTTATTTCAAGTATCATTAAATCCTCGATAAATTATAAATATTAATTATAATTGATACAATAGTCTTGTACTTTATTCATCTCGAGTTCTTGAGAAATTTAATTTATTTTGGCAAAAGTTAATTACATCAGAATCATTAATTACACTCATTATTGATTAAATTTTTAATGTTTAATCTATTTGATTGATTACGGAACTAAAGAATAATTTGACTAATTTGGGCTTAATTGTAAGGGTTAAATAAATCACGGTATAGGCCATTGGATATTCCTAATAAATTTATTATAATAATTGAAATAATTTATGCAAGTAATTCAATTTCACAATTAAAATAAATCGGAATATTTGAGAAGTCTAACAAAGACATATTTCCCTTTAATATAAGTTTTATATCTAAATTTTAAGCTACTTAGTTATCCTTTGAATGGATATAAATGCATTTATTCAGTTCATCATTCACTTCTTTAACCGGTTGCTCATATGAAGGGTTTGGCGGAGGTGTTATCTTATATTGTTGTCTTTGATTGATTTTTTTAAACTCATTACTCATCTTTTTTTCTGGACTAGTTGCAGGTGGAGGTTGTATTTTAAACTTATTTTGTTTTACATATAAGCAAATATTTTGATTATTTATAAAATTTGACTCTGGTGCAACAAGATGAGTGGGTAATTTTATCACGCTATTCGATGAAGGAATATTGAAATTCTGATTAATTGGAGCAGGTAAGCAATTTTCAGAAAACTGTGGAAGTGAATGATTAACAAGATTCGTTGAACTTCTTTTGATTTTAAATTCTTTGTTTTCCAAAAATCTGAGATGTGGATGATTTTGACCTTTGAAAACAACTAAATTTTTCCTGTTGTTCTCATCTTGAAATTCAACCTGATCTTCAGCGTTTCTGAAAGCATCCTCTATTATTCTGCTGCTATTTTTACTTAGCTCATCTAAAGATTCATTAAATTGTAAGTTAGTCCATATCCCTTCATCCTGAGGGTACTCTTTTTCAATTTTCCTCGAAAAATTCTGAACATCTTCAGAGTTTCCTTCAACTTGAATAAAAATATGTTCACTCCATGCAATATCTTTAATTATCTTCAAATCAGGGAAGTCTTTCTTGATTTCTTCATCATTTGTAAACTTCATCATAAGTTCTTTTGTAAAAGAAAAACGTTTTTTTAATATGCGAATTTCTTTCTCAGAAGATTTAGCTTGGTTTATTTGAGATTTAGATTGATTTACTTTTTTAAAATTTAATCCAAAATCATCACTGGCCTTTTTTGTCATCAATTCATGATATGGGCTAATTATTGAATATTCAACTTTATTTTGGATTAGAGATAGTTCATTGTTTATGTTTCCTAATTTTTCTACGGAGTTTTTTCTTCTAAACATTTGATTGAAGTTAGGAGTTTTTTTAACAGATTGAGAATTTTTTAGTTTACTTGATACTTTTTTGAATGTTTTATTTGAATTTAATTTATTTTCATGTGCTGTTGCTTCATTGATATCATATTGAGGTTGTTTATCGATTGAAGCTGATTTATTATTCAATTTTTTGCTTTCATGTTTTAGCTCTGGATAAGATTCTTCGATAATGCTCGGAATATCATGCAATTTTCTTTCAGTAATATTTCTTGCAAGTATTAAAGGAGAATCCTCAGTTGATGGGGCAAAATAACTAATTTTTTGTTTATCTGATGAGACATTTGACGGTCTGAAAATCCTCTCATAACCTACAATTTTATTTCCTGATTCCTGAAACAGTCGCTTTTTATGTATATTATCACTGACTATTGAATCCTTTTTCCACTTAAAAGTTTTTGGTTCAGACTTATTACTGATTTCACTTCTTTCCATTATAAACTAAAATTTAATTATAATGAATTTGATTTAGAAATGAACATATAATTTTATATTAAGAATGAATTATGTTTTGTTAACTTGTAGTGAAGATTGGATGGTAAAATTATAAGCAAAAGCATTTCTCTTAATAACCCTGAATTTTTTCCAAGTAAATATATGCGCACCAATCTTAATCAATTATTCCTGCACTCTTAATATTATTTGGTATCAAAGTTGAATTTAGAAAAGACTATCTTTCATGACTTGTAAAATAGGTCGGCTTTAAAAAAGGCAGACAAGATAGTTTTTAAAATCTAGAGCATTTAATCATAGATAATGAAATAATTTAAGGCTTTTCGTTTATTTAGATAGTATAGCTTACAAGAGTATCCATTCGTTTGAATCATCTTACTGATTCGACATCCCGATCTTCATGCAAGGCATAATTATGGATAACCTAAAATATCTATCTTCTCTTCATTTTGAGATACGCTTCGTTGAGCTTTGCAAGTTTTTCTACTAATAAGTCGTGAATCAATTCCCAGCCTGGCCCAGCTTGCATAATTACTTTCTTTATGAATTCCCAACTTTTGAAAATCCTGTAGTTCTTCAACAAAAATGTTACCCTGTGAAAGCCACAATCTAAAATTGACTTGGTGACCCTCTCTAGAAGTGACTTTTCAGTCGTATATATATTCAACTCCTCAAAGATCTCTCTAAGTACGCGAATGGTTGTCAAGTTTTCACAATATCTAAATATCAATTACCCACCAATTTTTCCAAAACTTTGTGAATATGGAGCTGTTTCTTATCCATCTGAAGGCTGTTTAATCATCTTCTTCATAGTAAAAGGGACAAGCATCTTCCTCTTCATATCAAAAGTTCTTCCTCACTATCCATTATAAAGTGAAGAAAAATATTGATGATACATTAAAGACTAATAACATGGCTTCTATATTCTTGGGTCCTGAAATAATCTGCAATATCTTTAAGCACCAAACTTTTAAATTCAGCTCGGAAAATCATCTTTAGCTGCTGACTCCATCTCCAAGACTGACGCTACCCAGGAGTTCACTTTTTTTATCAGGCGAAACTTGAAGATACCAAGCCACTTGAAAGATTTACTTAAAAACTAGCTACTTCAGGATTCTTTAAAGATGACTTTTTGGTCTGAGGCTTTGCTCTTACTTCGCTTCTAGTTTCTCTGGGTTGAGAATCACTATTTATGTGATCATCTTGAGAATATTAAGAATTTGAGAAAATTGAAGAAAGATCTGCATGAATATAATGTCAAACTTGTTGGAAAGTTTCTTTTATCGGTAGACGTAGATGTGAATGATGTGCAGAATGTGTTCTCATACGTTGAATTTCTTTTTCTTGTCAAATTAAGTGATTTAGTGCATGTTTTGGTGAAAGCCATACTTCTATCATTAATATTTCCACTTCCCATAATAGCAATATCATCATAAACAATCATAAGTTTACTATGACTATAAATAATTTCAGTAACCAGTTTTCATCAATTCTTCTATGTGTTCTAAGTACATACAAACTAATATATCTTTAGGTTTCGGCATGACTTTCGCAAGCTATTTAAAATAGAGTCATTACCTTAAAAATATTCATATATTCCCAGTAAGCTGAATTTTAAGCACAGGCGCAGTAGTTTCCGTGACTTCACCTTCAAAAGCAGGTAGCAAAGGCATACAAACAATGACTCTAACTCGGATTTTCCGCTTTATTCTCCAGGTCCTCCTCATAAGCTTTTTAATTCTGTCAACCAAGGCTTGTGCAATTCCATTTTTAACTTCAGGTCCAGCAGTAGAAGAAATAAAAAACTGATTTTCAATATAAACAAAATGCTTAATTTCATTGATAAGTTTCAAGTAAGTCTGAAGAATTGAGTCTTCCTTAGCAAGGCATCAAAAGACCACTGCGCAACTCTTCTTAATATCTGACATTGCGAGGTCGAATCAACAATAAATTTTGCTCAAGAAGAAAATCTTGGACT
Organism: Stentor roeselii; assembly: GCA_006503475.1. Lineage (NCBI taxonomy): Eukaryota > Ciliophora > Heterotrichea > Heterotrichida > Stentoridae > Stentor > Stentor roeselii. Next base: position 3,918 of record RSEH01000487.1, on the reverse strand, counting down.
ATTTCTCGATTTTCTCCTTTTTCCTCAACATCAGGGGCTGAAGGTGAAAGAATATCTTGATTATTTTAATTGAAGGCAGATATCGAGTAGTCGATTCTCTGACTAAGTAATTTTTTGTTTGTCCTGCGGAAGTTTGCCGAGTCGCGGTTTGCCCAGTTAACAAGGTCCATCAAATTGATAAATTTCAATAAAATATTGATATTTAAATTAATGCAGTTAAATTATATTGATTCAAAAATTGAAGAAGTTGAATTGAAATTAGATGGAATTCTATCAAAGATTAATGAAGAAGAAACCAAAACTACTAAAATCAGTTCCCAATAACTCAATTTAACCCAAATATAAAATTAAAGTATAAATAATATTTATTCTCTTTCTTGATGTGTAATAAGGCTTAAATATAATAATTTATTTAATAAATATCAAATAACTAATTTATATAAGTGGTATAGAGATTAAAAATTTTAATCCCAGCTTATGCAGCTAATTGAAGGACTAAAAAAATAAGTAGATAATGAGATTAAGTGCATATGTCTTACTTAAAAAATTCCACATTAATTTCTTTATGTTGAAAGTAATATAAATTATCATCCTATCATTACAACTACAAATTAATGAATTTAAAATTTTTAAGCTGTTTCAATAACATTTTATATTTAATTAGGTAATTGGCTTATTTACCTTGACTTAAAATCACTAAATGAGGGAAAAATAGCTCAAATTATGACACCAATTTGTTTGAAATTAAAGATTTAGAAAGAAGAATAATAAATAGTATATTGAAAAGTATCATTACTTCATCTCTCTAGCAAATGACAATTCTTGGTAGTTATAAGATAAATGAGAACTTCTATACTAATAAACAATTAAAGAATATTTTACATATCTAGACTTTTGTGATTATAAGCTATGAACTATACCAATTTTTTGGAATTTGAGTTAATTATTCGATTGTTAAACAAAAAGAATTTTAGCACTATAAAATTTCTTCAAAGCGTTATTCATATACTAAATTTTCTTTAAATTATAAGCCTCTAGTAGTGAATAATATATAATTGTTTTTTACATGATAAATGATTAATGAAAATAATAATTCTAATATCATTATTTGCGAACGAAATATTGAAATTATATGAATATTTAATATTAATCTATTAAATTTTCCTATAATTACCCTAGTTTATTTAAACAATCATATATCAATCCCCCTTTTCATTATAATGGTCAGAAGTATATCAACTGAAACAAACGACTCAGAATCCAGCTACACTCCACTGAAATACATTTTGAATGAGTTCTACTCTGGAAAATCAGTGAAATCTTTAGTCAACCCTCACAAAGTCTACCTCACCTTGATGAAACATCTGGAAAAGTACATAAAAAAACCAAAAATTCGAAAGAGTCAATGCAACAAACAGATTGAAAACAATCAACCATGCTTTACTTTCATTCAGTCATCTAAAGTGCCAGATATTTTTAGAGTCTTCTGGGAAAACGAAAGGTTTCACTCATTTTGTCGCTACTGAGGGTTTTTCAAAGGTTTTCTTCATTTTTTGCAAGTATTTTTTTTTGAAGACTATCAAATTTTTAATCAGAAAACTGAAAATCAGGTGTTGCACTTAACCGAACATTTTGCTTACATAAATCTATTATTTAACTACTTGAATTGTTCTATCTCACAAAATATTATTATGATAATTTTGATTATGCTAGCATTAACTATAGCAAATATTCCCTATTGATCTAATTAATATTCATGATATTTTATAGTAAGTCTTAATATTTTTTTCTAATGAGTAATAACAATATAAAACAACTTTAAGATTAAGCAAATGCATGACTTTAAAACTAATTTTTTATTAACATATTGGACATATGGTTTACTACTGATACACGCAAAATAATTCCCAATATTAACCGTGGACAGATTTTTATTTAATAAGAAACATCCCGGTATAGTATTTAGAAAATTTGAACAAAAAATACGTTCTATTCCAAATTATGAGATGGATCATAAAAATTCTTATTAAATGTGAACTCAGTAAGTAATATATTGCATCTGGCTGTGCCCTTGACATGGTCTTTTCTGTACTCTCGGGAAAATTAAACAATCCAACTACTAAATTTAAAAATTTTTCTGATTATTCTATTTTATACTTGGAATTCAGAATCTTAATAAGCAAAACTTAGTTATTACAACAAGTCTTCTAATTTTCAAAAGAAGTTACTATTTAACATACATTTATAGTGAACTTGGAATAATTCTTAGACTTGCTGCTTTTGATTAATTTCTTGACAAAGATAAAAATTCGACTAAAAATAAGCTCGAGATTTGGTATTAAGAATGGATGTGTATAAAGAATTTATTTGACATGCTTTGACTCAGACAAGAGTTTAATAATCCAATGTGGGTGGGCTGATAATATTTTTTGGATTCTTAAAGGTATATTTGGTTATGGGATTTTATATCATGGAATATAAAATAATTAAGGAACCTTTAATTAGATAATTCGAAAAAGTATATTAGGTATAAAATTTCTTCATAAACCAATAAAGCTTATAGTTAAAATACTTTATAAGAAATATCTTAAGCAGAAATTTCTGTTTAAAAGAATATTATTGTCGACTTCGAAAGAATATTCAAATGCATAGAGTTATAATTTATGCAACTTTTACTGATAATAATTTTAATCAATTTATTAGAAATCTAATTATTTTGTTTATTATAATGATTTTTGAATTATTTCTACTGAATATGTCTGCTGCCCTACCCTCATCTTGCCCTTCATTTTCAGGCCGAAGTTCTACAATTCAAATCTTGAGTGATTCCTCTTTTTGGGTAGTAGGGCCGAATTACCCTAATGGAAAAAATGCTTCAGTATTATTACACAAGGTAAGTCCAGATTCAGCTACAGGTGGGACACATATATGGGAAACACCTTCAAAGATATTAAATCAAAATAACTTCTGGTTGAAATTCAACAAAACATTCGAAGTACCTGATAAGAGTATCAAAGCGGTCAATATCTATTTTAATGTTGATAATGAAGCAAAGTTTTATATAAATAGCATATATACGAATTGCCACTCTACTTATACTATCAATGCAAAGAAATGTGTTGTTACACAATATGTGAATAAAGGATCTAATAATTTAAGAGTTGAGGCAGTTGACTGGGGCGGTGGCTACTTTCTTAGTTTTAGATTAGAGATCATAATGATAGGGTAATTCATTGGAAAAATTGAGTAGTTGATGATCTACATCTAAATTTTATCGAATAATGAGAAGGAAATCGCTTTCTGAATTTCAAATAAAGAAAAAAAAGTTTGAAAAGTTTCATTTTTCCTCCTGCGTTTATTCCAACTTTTAGTAAATATAGCTGATATTAAAAATAAGATGGATCTGTTCAAGTTAGATATAAATAAGTTAAATTAATCGTTTTTTATTCTTACAAAAAATATATTGCCTGAAGCCTTATTTAATTATCAAATAAAGTAAAAGCTTGAAACATATAATAGTGACAAACAATTAATATAATATAACAGCTCCTTCATTAACTTAATTTGTGAAAACAGATTAAGATTCACTCTTATTTTGAATTTTTTTTAGATGCTTATAAGTATAGCAATTTCATAAAATTGGTTTCTATTCATCATAAAAATTAATATTTTGATATAATGTATGGATAATTATTTATAAATTGATAAAATTTAACATAATTACATCTTGTATGAGTATTAATCATCTATAATGGAAATCTCATTTTGAGTAACTTTTGAATTTCAAATTTCTCCTATTGAATTAAACTCTAGTCGGTCCAGTGAAATGATAATCTATATAAAAAATCTAAAATATCTAATTCTATTTATGCTTACTCTTAACAATTATCACCGAAAGAGGCACTTTAAAAAATTCAT